>JABCPU010000109.1:0-180064 GCA_016800925.1 Suillus spraguei
TATATGACAGATGCCCAGTCTTTCAGCATCCGAAGCATTGTCTTTTCTTCATACATTCAGTTCGTTCTGCATCAGAGATACAATCTATCACCATTGCATTAGGATCACAATTTGAAGTGTAACAGGCATTTCCATAGTTCTCCTTCTTCTGTTGGAGAGCGTGATGTGTCCTTAATGCAATGAGGCATTGATGGAAGTTGCCAATGGCAATGCATTGTGAAATGACATTTCAGTACACATCAGGGACATCTCCTGGTGCGAACAGTTTGGTTAAGATGCCTAGGTTGAGGCCATCCTGAAAGAACTGGATCTTGGTTGCATCATCCAATACTTTTGCTTTAGCCACAAGGGTTTCGAAGTTGGCAATGTAGGTTTGGAGATCACCACTTCCTTGTTTCAGATCCCTAAGCTTTGTCATAGCAGTTCCTCACAAATCCACGGGTTCAAATGCTTTGTTGAAACTTTTCATAAATGTCTTCATATCTCCATAACCTACTTTCTGTCCAGTTGTATCAGTGAATTGAGCATAGGAAAGGAACTGCTCTTTCCATGATTTGGCATTCTTTCAGTCATGAATGACATGATAAAGATGATCTTCTGCTTGTCTGTGGTGTAGAGTTTCTCGTTGATATCAAGACATGTATTGCATGATAGTATAAACTTCATGGAGTCATCACGATCTCCATTGGAGGCAGTTAGAAACTGATCTTGAATTCAAATTCTTTTCCCATAGTAGTTGTAGTCATGATGGGAATCCATCAGGGATGAGTGTGCTTTCTTGGTGCCTATACATGCTGTCTTGCAGTTCATCAGGGCTTGTCTTTTGTCAGAGGGCTCCTCATTGACAATCTGTTTAGCATATGCATACACTAATCTTTGCTTACTAAGCAATCAAGTTTTTTGGGTTAAAGACTGGATAGTCAATGATCAGATAGACTTTAATCTTTTGTTATGAACTGGGGTGGCATCACCAACAATAGTGAGAAGACACTTGTTGGTTGCTGGGAAGTTCTATGATGTTCACAAGAGAACAAGGTGATTGACTAAGGAATGTGTTCTTTAGACAATCAAGGGTTCTGAGTATAAGACTAAGACTAAGGAGTGCTTAGACTTAGAGACGATTCAGATAACTAAGGATTGGAGGTCCTTAGCGAAGGATATTCCAGGTAAAACCCAGTAAGATTGAAGTGGGGAATACAATGTAATACACTGTGCTTATATGTGTGCACAGACCATGTGACTGTGGGAATGTAACTGTGTATCCCAATAAGGAAGGCATTATGTAATACAGACATGTTGAGATGTATGAGTCATGAGTCAGGGGTTTAGCATATGTGTATGCTAAATCATGCAAGAATCAGAATTGAATAGGGGTACATATGATTGTAATAGGCAGTGCTTCTCATGGTGAATAAGCATATGCAGCTGGGAGGCTCATGGAGAATGTTCATCAGGCTTCTGAAGCACACGAGATCTTGCAACCTCATCACGAAGAGCAGCAATTTAATACTAAAGCTGATTATAACATGCAGTGATCTCATCAGATTCATCAGAAAATTCACTGGAGATGTTGGAGGAAGGGGTAGGTGAAGAGGTAATATCCATGCTTGAATCAGAGTGTGAATCAGAGTTGGAAGTGGAGTGTGAATCAGAGCTTGACTCCTGAGCTTCAAAAAGTTACTGATATTGGAGTTGGGTTAGAGACAATGCAGCATTATCCACTGCATGAAGGAGATCATTGCGACTACATGTGTGAGGCATGATGAGAGCTTGAGGTGTTCCCTTATTATCCCCCTGACTGATCAATTGCACTGATCAAGCAGAGTTTTAATTTTGGTCACACGCTAAGTCTCACTTGTTATAGATGACAGTAAGCAACACTACTAAGTTTTATTTAGTTTTCCTATAGAAATGTGCATGTATGATATGTAGTAGAAGCAATATGAAGGGCTGATAGCATCGGATAACTTTGTTGACCATTTCCCTGCCTTCTGTACTATATGCTTCAAAAATCTTAAGTGTCATTTGAATTTCTGATGTTGTGCTGATATGCACTGAGGATTATGGCAGGTTTTAGCTGTGTTTCCTGTAAGCTCTTTCCAAACTTTACTAAGCTTTACTGAGCCTTTACCAAGCTTACAAAAGTCACTCTGAGTCCCACTAATGCTCTACAATTGTAGCGCTGACATAACTGTTTCTTAAGGTAGATGACTTGGAAATCCAACAAACATCACATGATGTGACCATGTTGTGACACTGTGCAGATACTGTCACCTGGATAGCCTGTTTGGGAAGCCTTGTCAGGCTTAGCAATAGCATGCCTTGTCAACTATATTGAGGCTTGAAAACAGTGATATCCCAACACCAGCATTAAATAATGCCCTAGATATTCTGATACCTTATATATACTGTACTGTAGGGCTGGCATGTATCCCACCTTGTCCTGCCCCACACTTGATTCCAGCTGTTCCCATGTCTTGGTCATAGTGGTTGATCTGGCAGGTTCTCACGCCTCCTACCTCCTACCCCCTGCACTGCTACCCAAGTATGCTGCCTGCACCAATACCTTATCATCCTTGTCCTCCACTGCCCTCTACAATGCCTGCCCTAGCCTTTAAGTTGTCTGTGCACCCCCAGCACATTGCCTGCACCCTCCTGCCTCCCATCTTACTGTTCTTGCCTGCCACTGCCTTCTATAATGCTTGCCCTGGCACTCAAGTGGTCTGTGTGCTTGCAGTATGTTGCCTGCACCAACCTGCCTCCCATCTTATCATCCTTGCAGTCTCCAACCATCTCTCCAGCTCCTCACTCCCATCTTATCATCCTTGCCCATCACTGTTACAATTGTATGTACCCCTATTCAATTTCCTTTGTTCTATTTCTTTATCAGTTTAGCATATGCATACACTAAACCTCTGACTCATGACTTACATGTTTCAACATATCTGTATTACATAAATGTCTTCCTTATTAGGATACACAGTTACATTTCCACAGTACATGGTCTGTGCACACATATGACTCTATTTAAGCACAATGTATTACACTTGTATTTCCTTACTTTAATCTTACTGGGTTTCACCTGGAAATGTCCTTCGCTTAGGTCTCCAACCTAAGTTGTCTGAATCATCTCTAAAGTCTAAGCACTCCTTAGCCTTTGTCTCTATTCTTGATTGTCTTTGAGTTGTTACTCTAAGACCAAACCCTTGATCATACTCAGAATCCCTCCTTGTACTTTCTATCCTTGTTCTCCTTTGAACATAGTAGAACTTCCCAGCAGACTACCTGTGTCTTTTCACTGTTGCTGGTGACGCCACCCCAGTTTGTAACAGTCACTGCCCTCCATAACACCTGTGCCTGCGCTCATTTGGTTTGTGTGCCTCCAGCACATTGCCTGTACCAACCTGCCTTTCACCTTATTCTACAATGCCCAACCCTGCCTGGTCTTACCTACTTGCCTACACCCACAGAGTCTAACTCATCGCACCATTCAGATGTCAAGTTTCATGGACATCTCAGCTACTCGCCTCTGCCCAGAGTCATCACTTGGGATCATGTTACAATTGTACGTGCCCCTATCTATTTTCCCTTCATCTCTTAGCTTGTACATCACATGACATATTTCTTGACTCATACATTCAACATGTCTGTACTATAGTTTCTTTCCTTCTTAGGATACACACTTACATTCTCACACTCCTCTTGGTTCGTGCATGCATATGGGTTTATTTAAGCACATTGTATTATGCTTGTGTACTTTACTTTAATCTTACTGGGTTTTACCTGGAATATCCTTCACTTAGGTCTCCAACCTAAGTCTGTCTGAATCATTTCTAAGTCTAAGCACTCCTTAGCCTTAGTCATTATTCTTGATCAACTTTGAGTTGCGACTCTTAGACTTAACCTCTGTTCGTACTTGGAATCCTCCATGTACTCACTGTCCTTGTTCTCCTTTGAACATAGTAGAACTTCCCAGCAGACTGGCTGTGTCATATACCATACTTCTAATCCCAGATCCGACCATATCCGATCAGATCTGATCGATTCCATTTCCGTCCAGTCCACAGATCCTGTCTGTACCACCCATCTGAATGTGCTCACTTCTCGCACCTTAACTCCCTTGTGTATATCTGCATCTATCTCCTTTCATCATTCCTCCTGTTTCCAGTATTCCGGTTGTTTATATTTCCGTCCTGTGTCACTGATCCGTTTCCTGTGTTCATTTCCGATTCATGCTTACTGATCCGCTGTGCATTAACTAATAGACTTCCGTTACACTTCGTACATAGCCCTTGGTCCCGGACTTGTTGATTATCCGTATTAGATACTTACAGTATATAAACCACTTGTAGATCTCCGTAGAACCTTAGTTTGAATATCATCTTAGATTCTACTCATTCCGCTTCTCTGGACTTGAGCCACCCTCTGCTCTAAAGTCACCTTCTGAGACTTAGGATTGATTCCTATAGTCTATATCTCCGACTCTATCTTCGGATAGTCTACCTCCATTAGTTTCTAGTTAGGAACTCATTCCGAAGCTAGCCTTAATCTTTGTTCTATCCTTATGTTCCGAATAACCTTTGGACGTATCATATCTGATACCTTCAGACACCTGGATCCATCACACAAGTCCTTCCGGATCTTCGGACGAATAACTTCTCCTTGAAATAAGGGGCATTACTCGAGAAAGGGGCACAGTGCACGAACTGAGGCCAAAGCCCTTCGGATCTCTCTACCTTTGAGTACGGTCTTAACAGGCTGTGTCTTTTCACTGTTGCTGGTGGCGCCATCCCAGTTCGTAACAAAAGATTAAAGTCTCACAAGCGCGCATATCTGTGAGCATAGATCCCAGATCTAAATCGATTTGAAAAGCCCTCGCATAGTATTTACTCAGACTAGAGGGACCCCCATAGCAAAGAAGACATCATGTCCACGACTACTGCACCTTTGAAACCTGCTGAAATAAAGATTGCGCATCCCCCTAACTTTGATGGCGACTGGGACAAAGCTGAATGATTCCTTATCACATGCAAGGCATACCTTGACTTGAACGATCAAACCTATACGAACGACAAATTGAAAATCATTTTTGTCACTGTCATATACCGTACATTTAGGTCTGATCCATGGACATCTGGACACCCAATCCATACATCCTATGTCACTGATCCGTTACCTGTGTTTCATTTCCGATTTGTGCTTACTGATCCACTGTGCATTAACCAATAGACTTCTGTTACACTTCGTACATAGCCCTTGGTCCCGGACTTGTTGATTATCTGTATTAGATACTTACAGTATATAAACCACTTGTAGATATCCGTAGAACCTTAGTTCGAATATCATCTTAGATTCTACTCATTCTGTTTCCTCTGGACTTGAGTCACTTTCCGCTCTAAGTCATCTTCCAAGACTTAGGATTGATTCCTTTAGTCTATATCTCCGACTCTATCTTCGGATAGTCTACCTCTCTCAGTTTCTAGTTAGGAAAATGTTCCGAAGCTAGCCTAAATCCTCATTCCATCTCTACGCTTCGGATAACCCTTGGATGTACCATATCCGATACCTTCAGACATCTGGATCCGCCACGCAACTCCTTCTGGATCTTCAGACGTATACCTCCTCTCTGAAATAAGGGGCATTACTCGGACAAGGGGCACAGTGCACGAACTGAGGCCAAAGCCCTTCAGATCTTTCACCCTTTGAGTACAGTCTTAACAGTCTGGCTCTGGCTGCAGCCCAAGCTTGGACTCCCCCACAAGCATGTTAACAAGGCCAAGGACCTCCTCAGCACCCTCCAAGAAACTGTCTAAATGGACCCCAAGAAGATCTAACATGTTTTCTCTGCAGATTGCCACATCTCATCTGCAACTGTCCCACTGCTGCTGAATACATTTGCACTGGCCCTGTAATCTGGGAAAATAACTACATCCCATATCTTGATCACTCTTGCATTTGACAGAATGGAATGGAACAATTCAGCAGGCTGTTGATGATTGATACTCCTCATTGCCCTCAGCCCCCCATCCATGCCAGCCAAACCTCACCATGCCTGTGAACAAAGAGTAATCTTCAAATACAACCTCCAATGCCTTCATTTCTGACACATCTTTCCTCCAATATGCCCTGTCACTGAAACACATGCTGTAGCTGTAACTATTGAAGATGAAGAAGAATCAGCCAATGTCCTTGCAATCACTTGCTCAGAAGCCAAAACTGCTGCATTCCAGACTCCCAACAAAGAAAAAGAAAACTTGGCAGATAACCTACATCTTTTGTCCATGGCACCCAAGCAAGATGAAAAAGAACCCCAGCCTTCATGTACAAAATGAAAGCAGCATTGCCAGAAGCCACACAATGTGTCTATCATAATATTCTTGACATGGTTGTACCAAATCTCCTATGGTGGTTCCATGGGTCATTCAGTCAATGATGAGATTGATGTCATGGATTACCCCACAGAATAGGGAACAGCAGCCACAAAATTTGCAGAGACGGTAAGTTTTCAACACTCATACCCCATTCACTGTTTGGAGGTCACATCCATCTCTCATCTCTATCAATTCATCCATACACATCATCTCACTCATCTCACATCAGATTTGTTATGCTCCTCTGGGCACTCAGTTTGTGACCTTAGACATAAAGGCCACTGTTCAGTGCCGAGGTATCCCAGTTCCTAGCACCCTTCTTTTGAGGATAAAGCTTGACAATGAAGGATACCAGAAAATATAGTCCTATCAAGACCTTTTCCAGTAATGTCAACATGGCAAGTTCTCTTGGCACTTCCCCAAGCCAGAGACCATTTGCCAATGTGAGTTTGGAAGTTTGTGAACACACAGTTCTTGCAAACACTTGCAGCAGATACGCCCATGATGGACATCATTGGTGACTTTGATGGCAGGATTATGCAGTAAAATGCTGTCAATTAATCGCTGGCCTGGGTGTTGTACCTTGGGAACAAGAAGATGTGACTTGTGAATGTCTTGGAGTAGGATTTTCTTAGTGCCCAGAACAGAAACCTCCAAGGTGCAAATGATATGTCTTCCATCATATTAAACTGCTCATTTTCTGTGGACAGGATTACTGAAGGAGTAGATGGTTCGTCGTCATCCAGAATTTCTTCAATGGAAGGGGAAGGGGGATTGCGGATCGAAGAATCGAGATAGTTTTGGTATGATTTGGCCTCGTCCTGGTAGGTCCTCATCAGCTTTTTGTTTTCCTTGCTTCTGTTCATCGATCGGTCGTTGTGGAGGAAGATCTAGAAAATAACAAGATAACTTTGGCACGATTTGATCTTGTCCTGGTAATTCTTCATCAGCTTTTTGCTTTCTGAGATCTTGTACCTGAGCTTCTTCTGCTGCAGGAAACATTTTTGGTATGTGTATGTGTGGTGGTTCAGACTCAATATTGAGTGATGGAGTGTCGTAGGTTTCTATTAATGGTGTGAACGTTTTCTGTGGAAGTTTTGAATTCTTCCATTTTGGCTTTTGTTCATGGTGCGGGAATGCAAGTGGTAATCCTGCTTTTCTTCTACTCACATCTACATCGATTTCGATCTCATCAGATTACGGTGTGCGGGATAGGGAAAGTGTTCCTTCTGTCCAATCAATAAGAGGTTTCATGGCGCGCAGTCAGGGAATTCCCAGAAGAATTTGATCACATCACCCTAGTTTAGTGATATTGAACTTTCCATACATGGTTCGTTCGTCAATGCGTACTATCAATAGACAGTAGTGGGTTATTGCTCCTCCTTTGATTGAAGTTCCATCTGCAGTTGTTACACAAAAGGGTGTTTCCAATCGTCATCGTGTAATTTTATGGAGATTTATGAACTCCTCAGAGATGAAGGTTCCGGCCACTCCAGAATCTATGACAGCAACGGATTTTGAGCGAGTTTGAGAGATAAGGGTGATGGGAACACACAGTTCATTTCATTCACCTACAGCTCATACAAGTAGTAATACATTAGGAGAAACATACATTGATCTTTTGTTTCCCCAAGCTAAAAATCCTTGATAAGACGGCATACTGTCTCATCGCCATCATCGTCATCTGAAATCTCTTTTATTTCCTTCCAGACCGGAGTTTTCTTCTTTCTATCCGGGCAGTTATTGAACCGATGTCCAGTCTTACAGCATCTGAAGCATTGACCTTTCCTTATGCATTTGGATTGTTCCGCCTCAGAGATACAATCTACCTCCAAGGTGTCCTTGTCCTTTGAGCTTATGTAGTGATGGCTTCCAAAGTTATTCTTTCTCTGCTGCAGGTGACGAGAGGTGATACCTTTCAATTGCGTGTAATTGTTGTCAAGCGTGACGCAAAGCTTCATGGTTTGGTTGAACAAAGTGAGTGCTATACCAGTTTTGAAAAGACTGGTAAGAAGACCTTGCTTGAGTCCATCTATAAAGAACTGCTTCATAGAAGAGTCGTCGGAAACTTCCACTTGTCGACAAAGGGTTTGGAAGTCTGCGATGTATGTTTGGAGATCTCCGCCTTGCTTGAGTTTGCGAAGTATAACCATAGCCGTTCCTTCAGGGTCGATGGCTGCAAAGTTCTCATTAAACTCCTTTAGGAAATCTGCCCAACTTCCATATCCAATTGCTACACCGGCGGTGTTCTTATTGTTGGGGTCTTGAGCACTTTTCATAAATTCTTGCGCCTAACTTCTGGCATTTCCTTCATTCATGAATGATGTGACTGTTACGACCATGCAAAACCAGAGATTAGTAAGAAGTCCTGGTCTTACATGGGGTTGTACCGGAGGGTCGTAAAGTCAAAGGGGCTTGGCCTCAGCTCGTACGCTGTGCCCCTTACCCGAGTATGTGCCCTTAATTTCGGATGAAGTCCAAGGGAGAGTTCTGGCAAAGTCTGGATGGAGGGTTCGGACGAACTCTAAGGCAGGATAGCTTGACAGAGCTCCGATGGACTTCCGGATGAGCGTGGGAATGCGCCAGAACTATTTCTGGAAGGTAGGGAGTAATGGTAACACTACTGGAACAAGCTCCAAGTAGAACGGATGAAGGATGGACCGCTGGACAAAGTCCAGGGCAGGATAGGAGCAGAGCTCCAGAGGGAAAGATGATCCATAGATGTCAGAGGATAGGATAGGATGGATCCGGAGGACTAGGGGTCCGAAGGTCCAGAGCTCAGAGGAGCAGAGGAGTGGAGGAGTGGAGGAGTGGAGGAGCAGAGGAGTGGAGGAGCAGAGGAGCAGAGGAGCGGAGGATCAGATGATTGGATGATTGGATGAGCATAGCTCTGTGAATCTTAGAGGAAGTGTTGGCTACTAGAGAGGAGTAGGTCCGGATATGGTGTAGAGATAGTATAGACTACTCCGGACAAGGTCCAGAATAGAAACAGACAGTATAAGACTACCAAAGGTAGAGTTGGAGGTGAAACAGATGATAGACAGAGATGGACGAAGTCCGAAAAGATTATAGGACATAGGATCAAAGCTCCGGCCTAGGGAGTGATCCCATAGGCCTGAGTCGGAAGCTTACAAGGGCCGGAGCCCAAGTGCAAGAACGGAAACGGAGTTATATAGACATGATAACAGGATACAGAGTAATCAAGGAATATACAGAAATAGGAAAGCAATGATCAGACTGAGGTCTGCAGGAGTTGTACTACAAGTTTATATACTGTAGGTAGCATGCTGGAAGGCAAGTAAGGATAGTCCAAGGCTATGTTTGAGACATTGCGGAACACAAGGCTATGAACTCTGAAATAAGACTTGTATGAAATATCTTATCAAGATGGAAGTCAAGATAACTGAAAGCCAGAGGTGCAGAGATAACCGAAAGCTGGACACAGGTATTAACCTAAAAGGAGTAACGCGCAGGTGCGTGGGAATAGTTTTGGATATGGACATGGATCGGATATGGACATGGATTGGATATGAACACGGATCGGATGGGTAGATAAGATCGGATGAATGAACTGAGTCGGATATGGATATGGATTAGATATGGATGGATATTGATTGGAGTGGATGTGTGGATTGGATATGTGAGCTGGATTGGATGGGTGGACTAGGACAGAAGTATACACAGCCGGAATACCGGAAACAGGAGGAATGACGAAAGGAGATAGATGCTGATATACACAAGGGAGTTAAGGTGCGAGAAGTGAGCACATTTGGATGGGTGGTCCGGACAGGATCTGTGGACTGGACGGAAATAGAATCAATTGGATCTGATCGGATATGGTCGGATCAGATCAGATATGGTCGTATCTGAGATCAGAAGTATGGTATATGACACAGACAAACACAACAGGTATAGCAACCTGAGTAAGTGACATCCCTGATATCCAAGCTGTGCATTTTGCAGGCGAGTTCTTTGACTTCATTGATATCGACTTAGTGGTCTGAACCTCTCATTTGATATCTTTCCTTTCATCTTCATCATCAGAGTCCCACAGCTGCATTACAGTGATTTTTGGCTTAGGGGAAGAGCAGGAATTCCTTTTTGTGCATAGTTGACTAGCAATAGGGTCATTTAAGTCTGCATCAAATGCATTTAATGTCCTTAAAGTGTCCCAAAAGTGCGGTCATTGAAGTGTCCTCAATATCTCGAAAGTGTACTGAAAGTCCTGAAAGTCCTGGAAGTACTTGAACTAATTAAGTGCGAAGTCACACAACTAACAGTAGTCCCCTCAGCAATAATGAAAGAACTTGAAGATGTACAGCTTAATTAACACTGATTCTGATTATTGTTATGTCTATATACTATTGTCAAGTACTACAGCATTCTACCTAAGTATTGTAGCTACAATGCTCTCTTATACTAGTATAGTCACACCTTGGTCACATCACATGATGTTTGCTGAAACTGCTCAATGCCTATCTTAACTTTTGAAACTTGCTTAAACACTGGCAAACTCCTGGCCAAAGCTTCAGCAAGGATGTGCCCAATTCGAAGTCAGGCCAGCACCGCACATTGGAGTTCCAAATACCATGCCTCCTGCTCATCAATGTGTGCACCATTCTGCAGGACTTCAAGCTGACACTTGAGTGCGCTCAAAGGCAATGGATGTTCCAATACCTCCCATACTCTCCTCTGAACAATGATCTAAGCATGGTTTTGAACCATCTGGATCCAGAATGATGATCCGTAAGACATTGGATGCAAGAATAGCTTTCTTGAAGCATTCTCCCTGATTGCAACTTCTTGTCATCCTCTCAATTCAAACCTTACAACAATCCTTCAAAGGCAAAGAGCAAAAAAAGTACAGACTCAGACAAGAGGTGTGCGATCAAGAAGTTTATGACATACACCTGCCAAAGCTTCGGATATGCCCCCCCACCATGACAGCATGATAGTAATGTCAATTAGACCATATATGGATTCTTTGTCATCAATCATTCATATGTCGTTGCAATGCTGATCCCAGAGAATTGTGAAAGAACAGAACAACAAATGAGTTATAGACTTAGAGTAGCAAATACAACACTGTAGGGACATGTACCATCCATAGCATTACTGCATTGATTGATTAATAATAAAAAACAAGCAAAAATGAGTGCAGAAGTAAAGCAAATGCAAGAAAGCAAAGCAAGTATCAAAGTAAGTAAGTCTATCCAACAATCAAAGTATGAGGTTGAAGTGGTTGCATAGCAGTAGGACATAGGATCAAAGCTCTGGCCTAGTAAATAATCCCATAGGTCTGAGTCGGAAGCGTACAAGGGCCGGAGCCCAAGTGTGAGAACAGAAACGGATTTATATACACATGGTAACAAGATTCAAAGGAATATACAGAAGTAGGAAAGCAATGATCAGACTGAGGTCTGCTGGAGTTGTACTACAAGTTTATATACTGTAAAGAGCATGCCGGAAGGTAAGTACAGATAGTCTGAGGCTATTTCTGAAGCATACAGAAACACATTAGTAAGTACAGTGGAACATAAGGCTATGAACTCAGAGATGAAACTTGTATGAAATACTTATCAAGACAGAGGCAGAGATCACCAAGAGCCGGAAGCACAGAGATACCCAAAAGCCAGAAACACAAGTATAATCTAAAAGGGGTAATGCGCAGGTGCGCGGGGATAGTGCGGATATGGACACAGATCGGATATGGACACAGATCGGATATGGACACAGATCGGATATGGACACAGATCGGATATGGACACAGATCGGATATGGACACAGATCGGATATGGACACAGATCGGATATGGACACAGATCGGATATGGACACAGATCGGATATGGACACAGATCGGATATGGACACAGATCGGATATGGACACAGATCGGATATGGACACAGATCGGATATGGACACAGATCGGATATGGACACAGATCGGATATGGACACAGATCGGATGGATGGACTGGGTCAGATATGGATATGGATTGGAGTGGATGGGTGGACTAGGATGTATGGATTGGGTGTCCAGATGTCCATGTATCGGATCTGATCTGGACCTGAATGTATGGTATATGACACAGGTATTCACAATGGAGGTAGAGTGCAAGAAGTAGGAAGGTTAGGATGGGAGGTCCAGATAGCATCTGTGGTCCGGATGGAAGCAGGATCTGACCAGATCTGAGATCAGATGTATGGTATATGACACACAGAAACCAAGCTACTCCAGTACTATAAAGAGTTCCATCCCATCACACATTGGCTCATCACCAATAACAAAATCACTGTTCAAGAATGCGACTGATACTTCTGGCAAGGACTCCCTACAATCACTTGATGAGCTATAGATCAACATCATGAAGTTCAGGATACTAAATATTCCCACACTGAGGCCATGGACTTCAAAAAAGTACTCAAAGCTGGTGTCATATACCGTACATTCAGGTCTGATCCATGGACATCCAGACACCCAATCCATACATCCTAGTCCACCCATCCAATCCAGCTCACATGTCCAATCCATCCATCCACTCCACTCCATATCCATCCATAACTAATCCATATCCATATCCATATCTGACTCAGTCCACCCATCCAATCCATGTTCATATCTGATCCATGTCCATATCCAATCTGTGTCCATATCCAATCCATGTCCATATCCAATCCATGCTCATATCCGAAACTATTCCTGCGCACCTGCGTGTTACTCCTTTTAGGTTAAATACCTGTGTCCAGCTTTCAGTTATCTCTGCACCTCTGGCTTTCGGTTATCTCGACTTCTGTCTTGATAAGATATTTCGTACAAGTCTTATTTCCGAGTTCATAGCCTTGTGTTCCACAATGCCTCAGACATAGCCTCAGACTATCCTTACTTGCCTTCCGGCATGCTACCTACAGTATATAAACTTGTAGTACAACTCCTGCAGACCTCAGTCTGATCATTGCTTTCCTATTTCTGTATATTCCTTGATTACTCTGTATCCTGTTATCATGTCTATATAACTCCGTTTCCGTTCTTGCACTTGGGCTCTGGCCCTTGTAAGCTTCCGACTTAGGCCTATGGGATCACTCCCTAGGCTGGAGCTTTGATCCCGTGTTCTATATCCTTTTCGGACTTCATCCGTTTCCTGTCTCTCATCCGTTTCACCTCCGACTCTACCTTTGGTAGTCTTATCCTGTCTGTTTCTATTCTGGACCTTGTCCAGAGTAGTCTATACTATTTCTATACCATATCCAGACCTACTCCCCTCTAGTAGTTAACACTTCCCCTAAGATCCATAGAGCTATGCTCATCCAATCATCTGCTCTTCCACTCTTCCGCTCTTCCGCTCCTCCAAGCTCCAGACCTTCAGTCCTCTGGTCCTCTGGATCTATCCTATCCTATCCTCCGACACCTATGGATCATCTGTCCCTCCGGAGCTCTGCTCCTATCCTGCCCTGGACTTTGTCCAGGAGTCCATCCTTCATCCATTCTACTTGGAACTTGTTCCAGTAGTCTTACCATTACTCCCTACCATCCGGAAATAGTTCCCGCGCATTCCCGCGCTCATCTGGAAGTCCTTTAGAGCTCTATCAAGCTATCCTGTCCTACAGAGTTCATCCGGACTCCGTCCGGACTTCACTATAACTCCCCCTTGGACTTCATCCGAAATTAAAAGCACATACTTGGGTAAGGGGCACAGTGTATGAGCTGAGGCCAAGCCCCTTCGACTTTCCGTCCCTCCGGTACAACCCCATGTAAGACCAGGACTTCTTAGTAGCTCCATTTTTGCATGGTTGTAACAGCTAGACATTTTGTATTCTCAGACAATGGATAGGCATTGTTTACATTTATTTACATAAACTTGTCCATAGTCAGAGTTCATAGTCTTATATGCCTTGTGCATTGACTCTGAACTCTTAGGTATGATACATTTATATAGATACTTAATATATGCCTTGAGCATTGACTCTGAACTCTTAGCTTGACTTATAATAACTACATGGTGACCACAGTAACATTTTGTGGCCCAAGCAGCTTTTTTCCCATTCAACACCTTGTGATATGCATCCACGTGACCTGATCACAAATCTGATCTTCATTAGCATGTAAATATGAATTGTGTAGCTATGTACTTACTTTCACATGCTGGTTAGAGGAACCACGTCCAATACTTTCAGGACATTGCATTCCAGATTTGTATCCCCTGCCGATAAAGGATAACAATAATATAGCTGCTTTGCATACCCCCAACATTGTTCAATAAAATTGAGTTCACAGTGAAATTTTGGCAGGAACAGCACCTCAAAGCCCCTTAACCTGCATATTGTCTCCAAGTTTGACTCAACATCAGTAAAATCTGGTTGATTGTAAATAATTCAGCAACAGCAACAGGTTGTGGAACCTTGAGGACAGTCAAAGTTCTTGCACTGTGCCTTTAACATGCTGACATCAAAACTGCACTCCTCTAGAATTCTGGCCATTCCCTTGAACATCCCAGCGTTCAGGTGGCCACCTTGTGCATCAATATTTTCCCATCTGGTCCACAAACTTATTTCCCCCCAATATCCTTCACTGGAGCACTGACTCCCCAGAATTTGCAACCCTTTGGCATCTTGCAAGCACTCAGTGCATCATCTGCCCTTTTGAGGTGAGTAGTTGCATTGTCAAAGACAAAAATGTGGTCATCATCCAGATAATCTTTCTCCAGGATTGCCATTGCTTTCTCAGCATGTCGAAGGATGTCATCATTTGAAAAATACCCATCCCTTCCTTTCCCTGCTCTAAATAGCACTCACACTGATTCTTTCCCATCGTGTGACCACAACCAGCCATAATCAGCTGAAACAAAATCTGCAACCATGAGAGAAGACCCTTCACCCTTTGGTTGGGGTGTTGCTTTTCCATCCTTGTGGACCCAACATTTTCTGCGCTGATCATTTGCATAAAATGTTGACTCATTATGGAACCACACCACTGTCTGTCATCACTGTCTGTTGTCCACCACTCTCTTGCCCTTCCTCAAGTTGAGTAATCAACTGAGGACCATTTTCGAGTCTTCAGGTCAATTCTGTACCAGGCTGGCAAGAATTTTTTCTGTCAGTATGTGACAACATCATCTTGTTTGTGACCATCAATGTATTAACTGTTTTGTGCTGTAGTCCACCAAAACCCACAGTTTCCCATCCAGTGCTGTGCAGTCACCAATGAAATTGTTTTTCTGAGCTTGAAATGTTGCTGTATGTCAGACCATTGTCATATACCATACATCTGATCTCAGATCCAATCAATCCTGTTTCCGTCCGGTCCATAGATTCTGTCCGGATCACCCATCCAAAAGTTCCTACTTCTCACACTCTAACTCCATTGTACACATCTGCATCTACCTCCTTTCGGCAATCCTCCTGTCTCTGGTATTCCGGCTATGTATATTTCCCTTCCACTTATTGATCCGTTACCTATGTCTCATTTCTGACTTGTGCTTATTGATCCGCTGTGCATTGACTAATAGACTTCCATTATACATTGTACATAGCCCTCGGTCCCGGACTCATTGATTATCTGTGCTAATTACTTACAGTATATAAACCACTTGTAAATCTCTATAGAACCTTAGTTTGAATATCATGTTAGATTCTGCTCATTCTGTTCCTCTGGACTTGCGTTACTTCTAACTCTAGTCATCTTCTGAGACTTAGGATTGATTCCTATAGTCTACATCTCTGACTCTACCTTCAGTAGTCTATCTCTGTTAGTTTCTAGTTAAGGAACTCGTTTTGAGACTAGCCTTATTCCTCGTTCCATCCCTACGTTCTGACCCCCTGTCATGGTCCCTGATAACTATTACATCAAGACAGACATATAGTGAATCTCAGAGTCATTGCATCTAAGTCCAGCAGGTTGCTAGCCTCGCACAACACAACTTAGGCCTCCAGCCTAGGGAGATAAGATACACGTGAACAGGACAGTCTTATTGAGTGTTTATTGCAGACACCACCCAAGTTTGCTAACAATCCAATCATCTGCTCCTCTGCTCTTCCTAGCTCTGGTCCTCTGGATCTATCCTATTCTGTTTTCTGAGTTCTGCAGATCATTTTTCCTTCTGGACTCCACTCCTATCCTGCCTAGGACATTGTCTAGCAGTCTGTCCTTCACTCATTCTACTTTTGGATCGTTTCCAGTAGTCTTACCTTTACTCTGTCTCCTCTGGAAATAAATCTGGCGCATTCCTGCACTCATCCAGAAGTTCATCAATGCTCTATTGAGCTATTTAGCCCTAGAGTTCATCCAGACTTTCCATCCAGATCTCACCAGAACTCCCCCTCAGACTTTATCCCAAATTAAAGGCACATACTCAGGTAAGGGGCACAGCATACAAGCTGAGGCCAAGCCCCTGTAACCTTCATTCTGACTTGCCAGTTATGTTCCAAGCCTACATGAATCAGATATTCTAGCAGGAGATCAATGAAGGATGGTTAGTAATCTATATGGTCAACCTCCTGATATTCTCAGATACCATGGAAGAACAATACAAATACTGGAGAAAATATGGGTAGAACAGTTGTTCTTGAAACCAGAGAAGTGTATATTTGACATGAAAGAAGTTGAATATCTCAGCATGGTTATACAGCCAGGGCAGCTTGTAATGGATGATTAGAAGATGAACAGGATTAGTAAGAGGCAAGAACCCACCATAGTCACCAAAATCTGTGTGTTCTTGGGCTCTTGCAACTTCTACTGTGCATTTGTCCCTTATTAATCCAATATTGCCTGACCTCTTATTGACCTCACCAAGAAGGACAATGTATTTGACTGGACACCTGACTGTCAGAAAGCCTTTGAATGATTGAAAATGGCTTTTACAAGTGAGCCAGTTCTACATAACCCAAACCCAATGCGACAGTTCACTGTGGCCACAGATGCATCTTGTACCTATCTGGGTGCACTAAGGAACTTGAGTGGTGTCTGTATCTGTTAAGACCATACTCAAAGGTAGAGAGATCCAAAGGGCTTTGGCCTCAGTTCGTGCACTGTGCCCCTTTCTCAAGTAATGCCCCTTATTTCAGGGAGAAGTTATTCGTCCGAAGATCCGGAAGGAGTTGCGTGACAGATCTGGGCGTCCAAAGGTATCGGATATGATACGTCCGAAGGTTATTCGGAACGTAAGGATAGAACAAAGATTAAGGCTAGCTTTGGAACGAGTTCCTAACTAGAAACTAACGGAGGTAGACTACCCGAAGATAGAGTCGGAGATATAGACTATAGGAATCAATCCTAAGTCTCGGAAGATGACTTTAGAGCAGAGGGTGGCTCAAGTCCGGAAGAAGCGGAATGAGCAGAATCTAAGATGATATTCGAACTAAGGTTCTACGGAGATCTACAAGTGGTTTATATACTGTAAGTATCTAAGATGGATAATCAACAAGTCCGGGACCGAGGGCTATGTACGAGGTGTAACGGAAGTCTATTAGTTAATGCACAGCGGATCAGTAAGCATGAATCAGAAATGAACACAGGAAACGGATCAGTGACACAGGACAGAAATATAAACAGCCGGAATACCGGAAACAGGAGGAATGACGAAAGGAGATAGATGCAGATATACACAAGGGAGTTAAGGTGCGAGAAGTGAGCACATTCGGATGGGTGGTATGGACAGGATCTGTGGACCGGACGGAAATGGAATCGATCAGATCTGATTGGATATGGTCGGATCTGGGATTAGAAGTATGGTATATGACAGTATCAGGCACTCCAAATGTAGCATTTGGCCTGTGCGTATCTGTTGCCTAACACAGAGTGTGCTAGTTGCATTGTGAAGGGTTAGCATGGATGTGCTAGACTTCAAGAAATGTCTCTATGACATTCATTACGAGATCAAAGATGTCAGAGTGACGAGCTCTTACAAAAGTTGAAGTATGACAAAAAGCTTAATGAAAGCTCTTTGAAAGAAGTCTTCAGGGTTCAAGCCAACACTGAACACCTCCATTGTGAAGGACATTCCCTGAAAAGGTCCAAGATTAACATCAATGGTGTTTCATATCATCTTCTTGACCTCTCTGTCATATACCATACATTCAGGTCCAGATCAGATCTGATCCATGGACATCCAGACACCCAATCCATACATCCTAGTCCACCCATCCAATCCAGTCCATATATACAGTGGCTCAAAAAACTGTCCGCATGTTTTGACATTTTTCACTATCTATGATATTGTGTGAGAATGAACAAATTCCTCAAGGACATACTTATACCACATTGTAGTATGGCTTCAGGGCTTTTATTTGAGCCCTACACCGTGGGAATCGGCGGAGATATGGTGGAGATATAAGGCTTATAAAATGATGACTCATGTGGACAGTTTTTTGAGTGTATATTAAAACTATATAAATCATTATTTATGACACCATAAAAATCATGCCACTATTATATAAATTATAAAGTGGTGTCATTATGTTATTTTATGACTATATCTAACTATATAAACCAGAATATCTCATGTATCATAGTCATAATCACCATGAAAGTCATCTCCTCTGCTCAAAGAGATAATATCCTCTCTCTGTCTTATGCTGGCCTCTCTGCTCGCCAAATTTCCTCTAGAACTGGAGTATGCAAGTCCACTGTGGCCAAGTTCATCAAAGAAAGCCACCCAGACAAGGAAAACTCTTGTAGAGGACGTCCATCCAAGCTTACCTCTACTGACAAAAGGGCTATTATCCAACATATCACTACAGGAAAGGCTGATAATGCTGTCCAAGCCACCCATTATATCAATTCCACCATCACTACCCCTGTCTCTTCACAAACTGTGAGGAATGTTCTCAAGGCAGCTCATCTCAAGGCAGTAACAAAGAAGAAAAAGCCTCTTCTCTCCATCAAACATAGGCAGAGAAGACTAGCCTTTGCCTTAGCTCATCAACACTGGACTGTAGAGGACTGGAAGCACACCTTCCCATCTGACCCAATCCTATTGATTTTGGTCTCATCTGACCATATAACACGCTTCCAGTCCTCTACAGTCCAGTGTTGATGAGCTAAGGCAAAGGCTAGTCTTCTCTGCCTATGTTTGATGGAGAGAAGAGGCTTTTTCTTCTTTGTTACTGCCTTGAGATGAGCTGCCTTGAGAACATTCCTCACAGTTTGTGAAGAGACAGGGGTAGTGATGGTGGAATTGATATAATGGGTGGCTTGGACAGCATTATCAGCCTTTCCTGTAGTGATATGTTGGATAATAGCCCTTTTGTCAGTAGAGGTAAGCTTGGATGGACGTCCTCTACAAGAGTTTTCCTTGTCTGGGTGGCTTTCTTTGATGAACTTGGCCACAGTGGACTTGCATACTCCAGTTCTAGAGGAAATTTGGCGAGCAGAGAGGCCAGCATAAGACAGAGAGAGGATATTATCTCTTTGAGCAGAGGAGATGACTTTCATGGTGATTATGACTATGATACATGAGATATTCTGGTTTATATAGTTAGATATAGTCATAAAATAACATAATGACACCACTTTATAATTTATATAATAGTGGCATGATTTTTATGGTGTCATAAATAATGATTTATATAGTTTTAATATACACTCAAAAAACTGTCCACATGAGTCATCATTTTATAAGCCTTATATCTCCACCATATCTCCGCCGATTCCCACGGTGTAGGGCTCAAATAAAAGCCCTGAAGCCATACTACAATGTGGTATAAGTATGTCCTTGAGGAATTTGTTCATTCTCACACAATATCATAGATAGTGAAAAATGTCAAAACATGCGGACAGTTTTTTGAGCCACTGTACAATCCAGCCATCCACTCCAATCCATATCCATATCCAACCCAGTCCATCTGTCTGATCTGATCCACCCATCTGATCCATGTCCATATCTGATCCATGCTTATATCCAAAACTATTCCCACACACCTGCACATTACCCCTGTTAGATTATACCTGTGTCTGGTTTTTGTTTATCTCTGCACCTCCGGCTTTCGGTTATCTCGACTTCCATCTTGATAAGATATTTTGCACAAGTCTTATTTCTGAGTTCATAACCTTGTGTTCTGTTGTACTTACTAATGTGTTCTGCATGCCTCAGACATAACCTCAGACTATCCTTACTTACCTTCTGGCATGCTACTACCTACAGTATATAAGCTTGTAGTACAACTCCTGCAGACCTCAGTCTGATCATTGTTTCCTACTCCTGTATATTCTTCTGACTACTCTGTATCTTGTTACCATGTCTATATAGTTCTGTTTCTGTTCTCACACTTGGGCTCCAGCCCTTGTAAGCTTCTGGCTCAGACCTATGGGATCATTCCCTAGGCCGGAGTTTTGATCCCTTGTCATACAACCTTTTGGACTTCATCTGATTCCTGTTGTTCATCCGTTCCACCTCCGACTCTACCTTTGGTAGTCTTATCCTGCTCTGTTTCTATTCCGAACCTTGTTTGGAGTAGTCCATACTACCTCTACACTATATCTGGAACTACTCTTCTATAGTAGCTCAACACTTCCCTTAAGATCCATAGAGTTCTGCTCGTCTGATCCTCCAATACTCCAATTCATCTGACTGTCTGCTCCTTTGCTCTTCCTAACTCCGGACCTTCGGATCTATCCTATCATGTCCTCCGACTCCTATGGATCATCTTTCCCTCTGGAGCTTTGCTCCTATCCTGTCCTGGACATCATCTGGCAGTTCCATCTTCTGTCCATTCTACTTCAGACTTGTTCCAGTAGTTTTAACTTTACTCCCTATCTTCCAGAAATAGTTCCCGCACCTTCCCGCGCTCATCCAAATGTCCATTGGAGCTCTATCGAGCTATCCTACCTTAGAGTACATCCAGACTTTCCATATGGACTTCACCTGTGGTCTTAAAGCTAACCAAATTCTCAATATTATTGAATAAAGTATAAGTCCTATTTGTCGTCACTGTCATATACCATATATCTGATCTCAGATCAGATCAGATCAGATTGATCCTGCTTCCATCAGGTCCACAGATCCTATCCAGACCATCTGAAAGTTCCTACTTCTCGCACTCTAACTCCATTATGGACATCTGTGTCTACCTCCTTTCGGCAATCTTCCTGTCTCTGGTATTCTGGCTATGTATATTTCCGTTCTGCTTATTGATCTATTTCCTATGTCTCATTTCCAACTCATGCTTATTGATCTGCTGTGCATTTACTAATAGACTTCCATTATACATCATACATAACCCTCAGTCCCAGACTCATTGATTATCTGTGCCAGTTACTTACAGTATATAAATCACTTGTAAATCTCCATAGAACCTTAGTTCGAATATCATCTTAGATTCTGCTCATTCTGTTCCTCCAGACTTGAGTTACTTCCAACTCTAGTCATCTTCCGAGACTTAGGATTGATTCCTATAGTCTATATTTCCAACTCTACCTTCAGGTAGTCCACCTCTGTAGTTTCTAGTTAGGAACTCATTCTGAGACTAGCCTTATTCCTCATTCCACTCCTACATTCCGGATAACCTTCGGACATGTCATATCTGTCACCTTCAGACGTCTGGATCCATCACACAACCACCTTCAGACCTTCAGACATATATTTTCCCTCTGAAATATGGGGCAATACTTGGAAAAGGGGCACAGTGTACGAACTGAGGCCAAAGCCCTTCGGATCTCTTACCCTTTGAGTACAGTCTTAACAGTCACTCAATCAATGAAAATACAATAATTCTCCCCACAGAAATGATTTCCTGTGTCAGTAAAGAGAATGAAGCAGAACTACACTAGACAACTAACAACTATGTGCTAGCTAGTGCAATTAAAGAATGTAAAGATAATATCTCAGATGGTCAAAACACCATAGGAAACTGTCATATACTCATATCTGGACATGATCTCTGATTTGACTTCTCAGAAGTCCAGATGTCTAGACCCAGATCTCCTGCGCTTCTCCTCTCTAATATCTGGATGTCCGAACCTATGATCCTCTCTATCTCCCGATCTATCTCCATTTGTAATATATCCATTTGTATATTCACAAGTCCAGATCTCCGGCTATCTCTGTACTCTGTCTGCTTACTGATCTGTTATCTCACTTCATCTCCAAGTTTCATTTACTTATGTTCCATTAGACTTTGCATATGGTTCATACATAGCTTCATACTGCGCTGACTGATCTTTCCGTAACTACCTATAGTATATAAACCACCTGTAAATTTACATAGTACCTCAGTTTGAATATCAACTTAGTTTCTACTCAATCTCCTGGACTTAGTCCACCTCTGAATCTCTTCTGGACTTGAGCTTAGTCTCTTGTCTATCTCTGAACCTTGGATATCACTCCTCTGTCACACCTCCGGCTCTACCTTCAGGTAGTCTCTATATCATTTGTTTCTACTCCAGACTTTGTCCATAATAGCCTTTAGTCTTTCCTGTTCCAACATCTGGAAGTCTGCTGGACTTCATATATCCATATTCAGACTTCCTCCAAACATGCATGACTCTATAGAAATTAAGGGCACTGTACTCGGCAAAGGGGCACAGCACACGAGCTGAGGCCAAGCCCTTCCGTTCTGTTCCTCTTTGAGCACAATCTTAACAGAAACAGTGACAAAGGAAGTGAGGGAATAACCTAATATTCACTCAGATATTCACACCAATACTCAGTAATATGTTTCTTATTGCTCAAAGGGGAAAGTGGTCCCTTTATATACTACTATAGACGTGGCTACACTGCTAACTAAATAACTCAATATAAGTTATATATGAAATGACTCATGATGACTCACTTTGCTTAGTCATCCTAAAGTCCACTGATTAGCTACCAAAACTTCAGAACTAGTCCAAATACATAACAACACAAACAACACATCACATTGAGAAACATTCAACAATGTAGATAGTCATCCATTACATGATCTATATTGACTATTATTCATTTAAATATTCAATTTACAAAATACTAACTTGGTCAACTTTCATAGAAAGATAGGAAAATGTATGAAAAAACTCTGAACAATGTAGGAAATTGCTTAGTAATACATAATCAAGGGTTTTGATGCAGTTTAATGGCAAGGATAAGTCATAAAATTATACTATTAATTCATTTGCCCTTCAATCTGTAGTATGAAAACTACCATAAAGTATTAAAAATTTAGAGCTACCCTTCTAAGTATCTTAAGCCCATAAAGTTGTATACTATATCTCTGTGACCATGCTTGAAACAAGTTTCATGCATGTCAACACATCAATCTAGATGAACTGGCTGGTTGGCATTGTTATTTCCATACAGATGCACTCATTGAGGAGGGGACCCTCAATGTATTATGGGATGAGTATAATATCATTGGTGATCTTGTTGTAAGCCTTACATTTTCTGTCTGCTACATTTTCATGATGCCTTAACACTTTTATCAGCCATTTACAAATGATTTTGCTCAGGTCAACATCCACAAACTCATTGCCTCCAATATCCTTCACCAGCTCATCAAAGGCATATTTAATGCTTCCCACAAGGATGAGGATTTAAACAATGGATGGGCAACAATTTAAAAGCACTGATGAAGGTATGTTTCTTATGGATTGGTCTACTAATGTCTTACTGACCTATAGTAATAGGTATATTTAACTCTGGGGACACATAGCCAAAGAATGCAAAGCACCAAGGGATGTTTGTGGTTAGAGTTTTAAAGTCCGGTCTAGTCTGGCTTTTGGGCCAATTTTGAGGTAACCGGACCTTTTTATATCCCAGAATCAAGGCAACTGCAACTGGACTGATTGCAACTGCATTTTTGCACAATTTCCAAAGACCAGTCCTGGTTTGGACCGGTCCAGTCTAAAACCGGTTTATTAATACTTTGGGATCATAGACCTTATTAATACAAATATTTTGAGCCTCTAATCGTGTCAAATGATTAAGATTTGAGCAAGTTATGAGCCTTACAAGACAGGCTCACATAATTTTATGAGCAATTATTGAAATGCTCATAAATTTCTCAATTCTTGACCGTTTTTTACAATCTGACCAGTGATAAATGCACCTTGATTAGTACTATAATATATAATAGGGTTAGGGTTACAAAAGACCGGTTGCAACTGGTCACAGTCAGTTTTTATCAGTCTTTCATTTTTTTCTGAAAAAGAGCAACTGGTAAAAGACTGGTCCTGAAAATGAGGCAACTGCAACTGCAGTCCAGTTGCAACCGCTTAGGGTCCGGTCCAGTTTTCAGTCTTTTTGGGGTCTTGCAGCTGGACTTTTAAACTCTAACCAGGATTATGCATCTGGCAGCAAAATCTAAACACCTCCTTAATAGCTCAACACTCCCTCCTTAATGGACCCATCATACAGAAATGGGATGTCTTGACTCTACAAGAACTGCACATCAATCAAATTAAAAACATGATCTCTTTACCTTACTTTCACGTCATCTACCCTTCAACCTGTTTCTCAATACCCGACTCTAAATCATGAGCCATCACTCTAATATCCAAAACACTAAATACTAACTCATGGCAGCAAATCCCATTTCCTTCCCCAGACGTGGTCATCATCCAATTCACTGGCCCTTACAGAAAATGTACTATTTTCAACATTTACAACAACTGTACCAGAATGAAGATGCAGGAGACTTTGGTGACTTTTCTTGAATGAGAAATTGCACAATTACGACCAATGGCCGACCACCATATGATTTGGCTGGGCAATTTCAATAGACACCACCCTCTATAAGATGAAGATAGAAACGTGCAACTCTTTACTAACATCTATCTCAACACAGCACAACCACTTTTAGATCCTATTGCAGACTATGGAATGATCATGATGCTACCTAAAGGATTACCAACTCTCCAATCCTCTAGCTTGAAAAACTGGACCTGACCAGACAATGTCTTCTGCACTGAACACACAGGTGACTCCTTCATTAGCTGCACCACCAATCCAGCCCTACAAGGACCAGCAACCGATCACATTCCTATCTTTAGCACCTTAGAACTCGTAATCCCTCATGCCACCATGAAAACGAAGTGCAACTTCCATGAAACGGACTGGGAAGTATTCAAAGAGAACCTGGAACTTGAACTAACTAAGATATCTCCTGCTCAACCAATAACCTCAACTGATGAATTTCAATTAGCAGCTCGGAACCTCACAAATACCATCCAACACACCATTAAACAGGCAGTCCCACTCTCCAAGCCAAATCCACACTCCAAAAGATGTTGGACCAAGGACTTGACCAAAATGCGACATGAAGTAGCGAAATAAAGTCATCTCTCATATTGGAATAGAAACTTTGCTCACCACTATAGTCATGAGAAACATTGCACTAAACGCAATCAGTATTCAGAAGCTATCAAATGCATCAAAAAAAGCATTGGATAGATTAGCTCAAAGATCTGTTAGGCAATGAAATCTGTAGTAGTCTATACTATCTCTACACTATATCCAGACCTACTCCTCTCTAGTAGTCAACACTTCCCTTAAGATCCACAGAGCTATGCTCATCTGATCATCTGATCATCTGCTCCTCTGCTCTTCCACTCTTCCGATCTCTGGACCTCCAGATCTATCCTATCCTATCCTCCGACATCTGTGGGTCATCTTTCCCTCTAGAGCTCCACTCCTATCCTGCCCTGGACTTCATCCAGCAGTCTGTCTTCCATCCATTCTATTCTGGATTTTGTCCAGGTAGTCTTATTATTACTCCCTATCCTCTGGAAATAGTTCTGGTGCATTCCCATGCTCATCTGGAAGTCCTTTGGAGCTCTATTGAGCTATCCTGTCTTAGAGTTTGTCTGGACTTCATCCAGACTTCACCAGAACTCCTCCTTGGACTTCATCAGAAATTAAAAGCACATACTCAGGTAAGGGGCACAGTGTATGAGCTGAGGCCAAGCCCCTTTGACTTTCTGACCCTCCAGTACAACCCCATGTAGAGCCAAGACTTCTTAGTAGCCTTCAGTTTTGCATGGTTGTAGCAATCACTTTAATTGAAACCATTACTCACAGCAGATACCCCCCAAATGACCACAGTCCATATACTACTAACATCGCAGATAAGAGGGAACAAGCTATTGAGGAGCACGATGCCAACAACGATGAGATAAAGATCTATTGCGACAGATCAGGCATAGAAGGGAAAGTGAGCGCAGCAGTGGTACTCTACAGACATGGATGACCTCGCCCAAGAATCTTACACTACCACCTAGAATCAATAGATGAGTACACAGTTTATGAAGCAGAATCAGTAGGACTCACGCTCGCAGCTCAACTTCTCTTGGCAGAGGAGGATCTAGATCACCCAGTTTCAATCTTTGTCGATGATCAAGCCACCATCAGATCTGGTGAAATTTTCTCTACAAAACCAGGCCATTACTTGACAGATTATTTCTGTAGTGTCATTAGAAAAGTAAATAAAACTAACAAAGATTGCAACTTCAAAGTCAAAGTCCACTGGATATCAGGCCATGACAGAGTAGAAGGCAATGAGAAAGCTGACAAAGAAGCTAAGAAGACAGCAAGGAATCATAGAGAAAACAGTCCAACCCACAAACTACCCCCCTTCCTATGCAAAGGAGTCCTTCCTAGTAGCCTCTCTGCGCTGAAACAAGCACAATGCCAAGAGTCAACCAAGAGATGGAACCAGTTCTGGCTAAAATCTCCATGTTATGCCTGCACCATTCAACTAGACCCCAAACTCACTGCCACTAGTAGCTCATTCACTTCCCTTGTGCAACATCTACCAAAAAGATACATAAGCCTCATCATCTGGCTCTATACACATCATATATCTCTGAATTTAAATAGCCCACAGCAAGCACCTCCACCATATCGGAAAGAGTGCCTCACCTGACTGCCCCCATTGCGAAAACATTCCAGAAACTGTACAACACTTCCTCCTACTATGCCCACATTATGCACATGAATGTCATGCCCTAATGACTGCCCTGAAAAGACAGGTATCATCCATCACCTATCTGCTCACCAACCCAAAGGCAACAACATACCTTATCTGTTTTGTGAACAGCACTGGGAGATTGAAGCCTATGTTCAGTGATGTCCCACCTGCTTCTCATTAAACCATAGATAATGATTATGCCCATTGTACAGAAAAGCAAAAACAAACATATGCCCATATGCAGTGCCTCAGTGCTATTTTACCCCCACTCATCAAACACAAGGAAAGGGTGCAATGCCATGGCCCACTTAAAGATCAGATGCAAAGAGACATGAAGATTAGGCAGAAACAGAATATCTTTGTTGAAAAATCACATGGTGAAGGAGGTTCCCTTAGCAGCTAGCCACGCTGGACCTCAACTTGCCACTTTCTTTCTTTCCACACTCCATTAACTCCTTTGTGCAAAGATCACTCCGGCGATCTGAGTATATGTACACTCCCCAACCTATGTTAGACCCCCACACCACACAAAATGTACTACCATGGACCCATGGATTGGCAGACTCATGCATCTAAAACAGCCTGTGGGAACAGTGGACTGATAGAGGTCAACCCTCTATCAGGGCATTTGCAGAGTAGGAGACGTGGCAGGGACATATCTGCTATCAAAGCATATGTTGCCATAGAAATTTTTTGGATGTTTCAAGCCTTCCTGGAGTTTTGTTATCTTGTCCGATGTAGAGAAACAATGCTGCCTGGGGGGGCAGCTATAAGAAGCAGGGAGCAGTTTGTTCAGCCCAAAGGACATCTGACTAGCCAAAACTCAAGAGAAAGAGGGAGAGAACAGTCAAAGACACTGGTAATGATCACTTCAGAAACTAGGTATCCAGAAGCTAACTAGTGAGCTATGAAAGCTGCCAAACTAGAGAAGCTGCAGAGAGGAAAGCTACACAAGAACTCAAATGAGTGAGGAGCTATGGTAAGCTGCACAATAACTCAAACAAATGAGGAGCTATCAGTACTGGAACTAAGTATAATCCTTGGTGGTGCAAAGGAAGGTAAAAGGTAAGGTGCTTATGTAATCAACAAAAGTGCGAACCTAAGGTAAGGAAAGTCCCAGTAAGAGACATTATGCAAAAACTACCTTTTCAAGCCCAGCCTGAGTTTGTCTGTCACACCAATGTAGTACTATTACAGAGAAGACACTCAAGCAGATCCAAGAAGCACTCAATTATTTTCATCAGTACTGAGAATTTTTCACTCTCTCACCAACATTCACTTCAACACTATGTACTACTCATTCATCTGTTTGGGGCCCCAAATGGCCTGTGCTCTTCAATTACCGAAGCTAAGCACATAAAGGCCATCAAAGAGCCATGGAGGCACTCCAACCAGTACAAGGCACTTGGCCAAATGTTGATCACAAATCGATGTCTTGATAAACTTGCAGTGTCATGTGTTGATTTTACCCAGCACAAGATGCTTGATGGCACATGTCTTTCTGCAGCTGCACTTGCAGTAGGTATGTGGTAATATATTGTGTCATTACCATGCTCTGACTGATACTTAAATAGAATGCATGTGCACTATAAATTGTGAGCCAGATGAAGCAGACCTTCAGGAAAATTCAGCTGCATGCTGTACTCTCAACGGCATGTTGTTACAATTGTATGTTCCTCTATTCATTTCTCCTCTTTTACCTTGCATATCACATGATCTGTTTACACCGGTTTAGCATACGTGTATACTAAACCTCTGACTCACACATCTCAACATGTTTGTACTATACATGCCTTCCTTATTAAAATACACACCTACTTTCTCATGGTTACCTAGTCTGTGCGCACATATTGACTGTCATATACCATACATTCATGTCCAGATCTGATCTGATCCATGGACATCCAGACACCCAATCCATACATCCTAGTCCACCCATCCAATCCAGCTCACATATCCGATCCACCCATCCACTCCAATCCATATCCATATCCGACCCAGTCCATCTGTCCGATCTGTGTCCATATCCAATACATGTCCATATCTGATCTGAGTTCATATCCGAACTATTCATGTGCACCTGCACATTACCCCTTTTAGACTATACCTGTGTTTCCAGCTTTTTCGTATCTCTGTGCTTCCAGCTCTCGGTGATCTCTGCCTCTGTCTTGATAAGTTTTTCATACAAGTTTCATCTCCGAGTTCATAGCCTTATGTTCCACTGTACTTACTAATGTGTTTCTGTATGCTTCAGACATAGCCTCGGACTATCTGTACTTACCTTCCGGCATGCTCTTTACAGTATATAAACTTGTAGTACAACTCCAGCAGACCTCAGTCTGATCATTGCTTTCCTACTTCTGTATATTCTTCTGTCTACTCTGTATCTTGTTACCATGTCTATATAACTCTGTTTCCATTCTTGCACTTGGGCTCTGGCCCTTGAAAGCTTCTGACTCAGGCCTATGAGATCATTCCCTAGGCCAGAGCTTTGACTCTATGTCCTATAACCTTTTCAGACTTCATCCATTTCCTGTCTATCATCTGTTTCACCTCTGACTCTACCATTGGTAGTCTTATCTCATCTGTTTCTATTCTGGACCTTGTCCAGAGTAGTCTATACTCTCCTTCTACAATATATAGACCTACTCCTCTATAGTAGTTCAATACCTCCCCTAAGATCCATAGAGCTATGCTTGTCCAATCATCTGCCCCTCCACTCTTCCACTCTTCTGCTCCTCTGAGCTCCGGACCTTCAGACCTTTGGTCCTCTGGATCTATCCTATCCTATCCTCCGACATCTATGGATCATCTTTTCCTCCGGAGCTTTGCTCCTATCCTGCCCTGGACTTTGTCCAGGAGTCCATCTTTCATCCATTCTACTTGAAACTTGTTCCAGTAGTCTTACTATTACTCCCTACCATCTGGAAATAGTTCTGGCATGTTCCTGCGCTCATCCGGAAGTCTTTCGGAGCTCTATTGAGCTATCCTGTCCTAAGAGTTCATCTGAACTCCGTCCGGACTTCACCATAACTCTCCCTTGGACTTCATCTGAAATTAAGGGCACATACTTGGGTAAGGGGCACAGCATATGAGCTGAGGCCAAGCCCCTTTGACTTTCCGACCCTCTGGTACAACCCCATGTAAAGCCAGGACTTCTTAGTAGCCCCCAGTTTTGCATGGTTGTAACATTGACCTATATAAGCACAGTGTACTTGTAGTAGATTCTTTACTTTAATCTTACTGGGTTTTACCTGGAATCTCCTTTGCTAAAGGTCTCCAACATTTAGTCATCCAAATCGTCTCTAAGTCTAAGCACTCCTTAGCCTTAGTCTCTATTCTCCAATTGTCTCTGAGTTGTAACTCTTAGACCTGTTAAGACCGTACTCAAAGGTAGAGAGATCTGAAGGGCTTTGGCCTCAGTTTGTGCACTGTGCCCCTTTCCTGAGTAATTCCCCTTATTTCAGGGAGGAGTTATACGTCCGAATATCTGGAAGGAGTTGCGTGATGGATCCAGACGTCCGAAGGTATCAGATATGATACGTCTGAAGGTTATCCAGAACATAGGAATAGAACGAAGATTAAGACTAGCTTCAGAACGAGTTCCTAACTAGAAACTAACAGAGGAAGACTACCCGAAGATAGAGTCGGAGATATAGACTATAGGAATCAATCCCAAGTCTCGGAAGATGACTTAGAGCAGAAAGTGACTCAAGTCTGGAGGAAGCAGAATGAGCAGAATCTAAGATGATATTCAAACTAAGGTTCTACGGAGATCTACAAGTGGTTTATATACTGTAAGTATCTAATACGGATAATCAACAAGTCCGGGACCAAGGGCTATGTACGAAGTGTAACGGAAGTCTATTAGTTAATGCACAGCGGATCAGTAAGCATGAATCGGAAATGAACACAGGTAACGGATCAGTGACACAGGACGGAAATATACACAGCCAGAATACTGGAAACAGGAGGAATGATGAAAGGAGATAGACGCAGATATACACAAGGGAGTTAAGGTGCGAGAAGTGAGCACATTTGGATGGGTGGTCCAGACAGGATCTGTGACCGGACGGAAATGGAATCGATCGGATCTGATTGGATATGGTTGTATCTGGGATTAGAAGTATGGTATATGACAAGACCAAACCCTTGATCATACTCAGAACTTATTCCTCGTACTCTCAAGCCTCGTTCTCCTTTGAATGTTGTAGAACTTCCCAGCGACTGTCAGTGTCTTTTCACTGTCATTGGTGATGCCACCCCAGTTCATAACACATGTCAGACAACAATGACAATGACCACAAAGTTGATGATGGGCCAACAAATATTGAAGCACATGTTGAATTGGCAAAAACACCTTGTAAGTGATCTAGCCTCTTTTTCTAATTGATCTAACATACTATTCAGAGCACAAACATGCTTGCAGTCACTGCATTAGCAGTTGAACTGTCAATTCCCCAACTCCCCAACCTTCTGCAATGTTTTCTGTTCAGTCAACTTAATCTGGACAATCCTTGCGAGCCTTCTGAAGTTCTGCTCTCTCATTGTCCCCAATACAATGAGAAAATAAGTGTTTTTAACTCTGCATGCTTGAGGTTATTTGCCCCAAATGATATAAGTAGTATTGGGGGCATGCATTGAGAGTATATATGCGCATGTCCAATGTGGAGAAACAAGCACCCTCATTATGATTGCATGTTTGTCAACATGAACCCAGGTCTTGACATAATGAGAGGTATGGACATTGCACGAGTGCTGACCTTTTTTCTTTTACATACAGGGCTGAACTATACCCATGCACAGTCGTGAGATGGTTCAATAAGGTTGGAGATTCACCAGACGAAGACACTGGAATGTGGATGGTGCAGCCTGCTCATAATGTCAACAACTCTCCCCATATTTCTATCATCCATATTGATTTAATTTACCGTGCCGCACACCTTGTTCCAGTATATAGTACTCGACCCATTTCTCCGCAACATCAGCACTATCAAACTTACAATGTTTTTCACACATTCTATGTTAACAAATATGCAGATCATCATGCTTTTGACATCGCATTTTAGCCTTTTTTTGTATGGTCCTTGCGTATTATACTTAAATCGAACTTTTTCGAACTTCACGCATAAAGTTGTTTGCATGCTTGAACCACTTTCTAATAAGTAGAAAAAGCAACCTTAAAGGTAGTTTAAAAATATTGTCCGTGAGCATTAAGTAAGATAAGGATCCGGTGAAATTGCTGATGATGACATCGGCTTGTCGGTACAAGAAGGCTTGATCGTATATTTGAATCTGAAGACGTTTCTAAATCCTACGGAAAGTCATCCGATGGTTTGATTGTTGCAAATATAATCACATCTACAAGTAATGTGACGTTAGTGATGTCAAAATTGCCAGATGGAGCGGCTATGCTTACTAGCCATTGCCAGAATGCTTCCATCTTGTTCTTTGGTGGGGGTTCGTCATATGAATCCGCCACTATTTCAGCCAGATCACTTTTGAAGTCCATATCCCCTGCAGCAACGGGCTTGGCGCCATAGTAGAAGCGAGCCCCGATGTACATGATTGGCCAGGTAATAAAAGGAAGGTAGCTGGTGACAAAATTTGCAGTACTCCAATGTCCTTTGAGAAAGACGCTCCATCCATTGAACTAGAGTGGAGAAATAGTCAATCTAAACAGTAATAGCGGATATGAGAAGTTGACATACGAAACTGATAGTGAGCGTTGAAACAGCTCCCCACCACGCTGCACATGGCTGGAGATTTGTATAGTAAGGGAGTGTTTTGCGGTCGATACCTTGAACCTGCATGCCCTTGTAAAAGCGAATGTATGTCACCGAAATACCAAACCACGTCATAAGGCCAGCGACGGCTGTCATGTCGGAAAACCAATCAAACACTGAGCCCGCACCATTAGACACAGCCATGAAAGCAAGAAGGGAGAAAGTGGCGCAGAAAAGAACAGCAACGTAAGGCGAGCCGTTGCGTGTGGTCTTGAGGAAGAACTTTGGAGCATTTCCTGAGGTTGCAAGACCATCTACGCAGTGCGTTAATTTCGATGAGTTAGCTGCCGGATAAGCATACGTACAAATCGTACGAGACGCGGTATATAAATCACTAGACGAGGCGGACCACGCCGAGGTCAACAAACAAGCATTGATAATCTGTTTTGAATAGCAATGAGAAACTTCTAGGTAAAAAGGAAGCCACGTATGGCTTACTGAAGGAAGAGACTTGATTCCGGCTGTTTCGATAGCAATGACGAATGGAGACTGGGCCGCTTCACTATTCAATTTGAGTGAAGGATTGTTGAATGGTACAAGCAGACCAATGACAAGTGTTCCACCGATATAGAAAAGTAAAATACGGATGTATACTCGGCGGATGGCCTTAGGCAAGTTACGACGAGGATTCTTTGCTTCTCCGGCAGCAATCTAGGTGAGATTGGTGAGTCATGGATCGACAAACTTAGAATATAACGTACAGCAACAACCTCCGTTCCAGAGAACGAGAAAGCAGCCTGCGTCAAAACAGCCCACCAGCCAAGGAATCGTCCTTTGGCACCTTCGATGCCAAGATACTGGGCGAATGGTCCAGGATTTTTCCAGTAGCGAAATCCAATGCGGTCATGGTTTGGGCCGCCTCCCAATCGATGACTATACCGAGAATAATAAGACTGGTGATTGTGATGACTTTGATGGATCTAGTAATCTCAGAATACAAAATCGGAATATAGTAGTCGGTACTCACGCAAAGATGAATTCCGCCTCGCCGTAAGCGCCAGCACCGAGCATATTAATGATGAGAACGACACTAAGACACATGACGACCCAAACTGAGTTATCGATAGTGAGATTCCAATAATTTATCAATACTGTAGCAGCAGAAATCTCGGCTGGGACGATAACAAATGTCAGCAAGCGCACTAAGAAAATGGATTGAACTCAAGTACTAGGTACTAAAATGTAAGAGGTCGGTAAATGCGAGAAATGAACAAGGAGAGTGGGACGTACAGGTAATCGCCCAGTTATACCAGTAATTCCAACCCATGGTAAAAGAGAAAGCAGGGTCGACGAAGCGCTCGGCCAGTTTGATATGACCACCAGGTATCGGCAGGAAAGCAATCTACGGAAATGAGGATCAGGTATGTGATCTACGTGCAGCAAGCACACCATTTCTCCCAAACTGATCATTACGCAATAGACAGTGGAGCCCATGACTGTGTAGCCGAGCAACATGCCGATGGGGCCTCCATAAGTCAAAGAGTTTGCGGTTCCAATAAAAAGACCAGTGCCGATGACACCACCAATACTTGACGAAGTTGAGAGTTCACGAGAAGGAAGAAAAAAAAATCAACACACCTAATCATGGCAATCTGACGATTCTTGAGTTTACGTTGCAAAGCGTGCCCCGAGGGGCCCTGAATAGACTCTCTATCATGGTCTGAGACGTCAGAGGATTGGGCTTTGTTAGTTTGATAAGCAGAGACGTCCGTCTTTTCAGCACTCATTGTGGCAAACGCTCGCTCGTTCGAAGGCAGCAGGAAAGTGATAAGAATTCAACCCAACTACGACTCACACATATATGAGCATCTGAGAGGAAGTGGTCAGTGACTTCCTTGCGGACGTTGATCAATTCAAATGCCACGTCTGCCAAGTGGCGAATAGGACCATCAGAATTTCAGAAATGGTTGAATTTCCCTTGAACAGCAACATACCAGCAAGTGGGCTAGTCGGAACCTCCTATTGGATCAACTTGTCGTCTAGAAGTTTGCTCTTGCTGGCCTTAATTCTGCTCATGAGAGCTAGTGGTAACAAAGCAGAGATACGTGGAAAAAACTCCTTGGCGAATGGCCCTTATTCAAATTCATGTGTGGACCTAGCATGATGATAGAACCCATGCCATGGCGGCTGCATCCGGACAAAATTTGACGCAGAAGACGGTTTCACCTAGGTTGCCATCAGGACACCGAATGTCTACCTAGCCAACATGCATGGTATGTGCTAGTATGTGGGGGCATTTGTATGGTCGTAGTTGCTGGTGAGAGGACCAAAGTCCGCTTACATTAGTGTAGTCAGCCAATGAAAATTGTTCAAGTGGTGTAGGGAATAAAATTAAATCCGGTCTATCGATGATATGAAAGTAGCTCAACCTTTCCGTGTGCCGTTGTTAATCATGCGTTGTCAATAATTTATTAGTTTGTGTGAAACTTTTCAATTAGTTCTGCCAGCTGCGATGTCCGGAGACGTTTCTCTTTGCGACCTACGAGTTTGTACCAGAGATAAGGAATCAATGTCGGACCCACATATGGCATACTCTAAATTCCAAAACGAAAGTGATCAATCGTGAGGTATACATCCATCAGGAAGGTTACGATAGTACAAAGGCTATGGTGAAGCGATCCGGGCGCTCGGGCCGCAGATGGCTTACATATCGATTAGATAACGAATTGCCACAGTCGGGAGAGTCAGACGAACGACACAGTTTTCGAGTAGCCCATCCATGGATCCAGTTAACGAGCAACCCTTGTTCACTTGCCTATCATGCTCAATAGCATTTTCTTCCGCAGAGGAGCAGCGTATGTCCTGGCATTCCCTCCTGACTTGATAAATTAATACACGGGTACACAGGCACGCACTACCGCTCAGACCACCATAGGTACAATATGAAGCGTCGCGTCGCATCCCTGCCACCAGTTAGCGCTGCTATATTCAATCAAAAGGTGCTTGAGCGGCGTCAGGAGACCGCGATTATGTCCTCAGTGAGGGGGAGCACCTGTGAGGTGTGCGGGTACGTTCCTTCTGAACGCAACAATCGCTTTCTCTTTCTTTCTTCTGCATTTATATCGCCTTCTTTGTATAGTTCTTGAATATAAACTCTCTGACACATGAACAGGAAAACATACACAACAGAAAACGCATATAGATCCCACATAAATTCCAAGAAGCACAAAGAGAACGAGCTCAAGACTGCCTCACAACGAGGTCAACTAGCACCCCAGCCAGATGAAGTTCCTGGCGCCCCTGTATATCCCTTACCGTCATCCATGCCCCCCGTCAGCTCCGAGATTCCCATACCAAAAGACTCGACCCTTGGTGTACCCGCGACCGCGACTGAGGACGACATCAATGAAAGTATAGACGCCAAGATAGCTGCTGCCCGTTCACGTCTTTCTTCAGCACATTGTCTCTTCTGCACACATGCTTCCTCCACGCTTTCAGAAAATCTAACACACATGTCCTCTTCGCATTCCTTTTTCGTCCCTGATGCCGACTATCTCGTCGATCTCCCTGGCCTCATCACATACCTTGGTGAGAAGATTGCAGTTGGTAATGTCTGCATTTACTGCAACGGCAAGGGACGTGAGCTTCGGACGCTCGAGGCTGTGCGGAAACACATGCTAGATAAGGCTCACTGCAAGATTGCCTATGATTCCGAGGATGACCGACTTGAGGTGTCAGACTATTATGACTTCACAACTTCATATCCCGCTGACACGCGGAAGAAGAAGTTTAAACAGCCACCCACGGAGGATGAGGAGTGGGAAGACGCAGATGATGACAGCGGAGATGCTGAAGAGGTCGTCGACGAGGCCGCTTCAGAGCCTCCTGATTCTGAATCAGATTCTGATGAAAGCATACCCGAGAACCAGATCACGTATGGTGACACCGAGTACGAGCTCGTTCTCCCATCAGGTGCACGCATCGGCCATCGGTCAATGAAGCGCTATTACGCACAATCCCTGCAGCCCACGCACGTCCAGAGTAATGAAGACCGCAACTCTGGGATCGCACTTGTCCGCAGACTGCTCGCAGACAAGAATTCTGCCCTTGTACCCCGCAAGGGTGGGTTTGGCGCACATGGGCAAGGAATGGAGACTGTGAAAGCGAGGAATCGTGGTGAGGCAAGGGAAGCAGGGAGGCATGTACGAGAGTTCAGAGATCAGAAACGTAGGGAAGATTTCAAGACACGAGTAGGTTTCATACACAACAGTCAGAAGCATTTCCGGGACCCACTGCTACAGGTGTGTTTTGTACTTGACTAGCCTTCGTTGTTGCTCACTCTTATCCTCAGTGAAGATGCAAAGTTTCACTGTGCATGATAAACTATGCATGACATTGATTTGGCTTTTCCAAGACCACTACTTCCTTTTATCTTGTCCCATGAAAACGTCTCTACAGAAACATAAGAAAATAATGCTATGATATTAATGAATTGAAAGAGCGACCGAAAGGTCGATCTCGGTTAAGTAGGGTATAATGATGTACGGCCGATAGCAAGAAGACAAAATATGAGAAAAAAACCAATCAATACAGGTAAGCCGCAGGCACCACACCCTCCTGGCCTGTTTGTGGATTTCGTGTATACCACCAACTGGGAAAAAATATAAGCGCAGGGACTGTAAGGCTGAACATTATCTCTTACGCAGCGTCCCGATCATCTAACACCTCTACCTCGAGCCCAGCCGTTAAAGGTAGTTCACCCTCACCCGTCCCATCGAACGGGTAGCGAGCGTGCGCAGGACGAGTGAACTCCTCTTCAGCAGCCATCGTACCCACGACCGCGTCTGATGGAGTTTCAGCTCGTAAGTAGTTGCTACCATCTGGTCCAAATGGATCAGGTTCTGCAGTGATGGCTTTTCTTGCGGCTTCATCTTTCTCAGCGCCAATCACATTTAATGGGCCCGGGGCACCAAGAATCGTCGTTCGTGTGGCCGCGTTGATGTGCTCTAGTAATGACGATGGTCGGTGTTGAACTGAATTGTCGTCGTCGTCATCATCGCTGGCATTATACTTCGCTACTCTATCATCGCGACGAGACAATAGGGTCCAGAGAATGCCAATAAGTGCCAACAGGAACACAACCCCAGCTGCGATGGCAATGGAGATGAGAATGACAATACCAGTCGCGAGAAACTCTGCGAGAGACCCATGAGCTATGGTTTGAGAAGGCATAAAAGTTACTTACGTTGTTGAGTGAAGCTAAAGTTTGCGAGCGAATAGAACAGTGAAGAAATTGAGCCTAACGCTCCCTGAGCAGTTACGGCGGCCATATAAGGAATAAATGACGAGCCATCGAAGAGAATAGAGGACGCAGAACCGAACGAAGAGTCAGACAGCGCACCCGAGATCATCAACATCCGGTCAGATTCAATGATACTGTTAGCTGAGTGCGTGTTCAGCAAGGGGACCATGAGAAGCTGGGAAATGTTGGTGGTGCCCTGAAGCGAAGATCCAACACTACTCCAAGAAACACCATCCCAGAACATCATGAACGGTGATGAACCATCAGCAGTACTGAAGACAAAGATAAGTCAGTTAATGCACCTGTGAGTATTGATATTGTGCTACTCACCGACCAGCTGCAAAGATACTGGAAGAGTTGCCATCATTGACCGTCATTGCCGTAACTGGTCCTGGAATGTCAGCGCTGCTGCCGACGGCGGCCCATGTGGAATTTGCAAAATTATACTGTGCGACATTAGTGGTCGATCCACCCAATGTGATAGACCCAGCGGCAATTAAGATGTCTTGATTATTCTACCGAAATCTAGTCAGTAACTCATTACAGGCCAAGACTATAGAACGGCACTCACTCCTGCATATGAGACAGATGAGATGTCTCCTTGGATACCGCTTCCAAGCGAACTCCATTGATTCAAGGTCGTATCAAATAGACAAATCGCTTGGCAAGACACAGAACCAGCCTGCGCGAACGAACCGGCGACAATGACAGCGTCAGACTTATATGTTGACGACGTTATCGAGCGAACGACAACCGAAGATCCTGCAGGGGCTTGCAATGGTTGCATAGATGATGTATCCCACTGTTGAGCAGATAGATCATAAAGAGCCAATCCACTCGCTGAGGTTCCAGTGAGGTTGAATTCACCGCCAACAAAAAGCTGTTGCTTCTGATCAACATAGACGGCGCGAACAATGCCACTGATCTGAGCGCCAGAGAGCGCAGATATTGAAGACGTAACGGTATCATAGATGGCAACGGCGGATGAGGTTGTAGAGGAGGAAGAGAATGAAAAGTTGCCCCCAATTATGGCTACTTGGTGAGAAGTGGAAACATTCGTCCAGAATGCCCCAGCAAGGATAGCGGGAGCAGGAGCGGGCGGGACAGGCGGCAGGGCGCTTGAAGTTGCGCTCTGGCGAGTAAATAAGGTTCCAATATTGAGGTGAGATATCCATGCAGATGGTCCGCGACGGACGTGGGGATAACGCTTCGTTATGGTGGCCGGAGAAGATACATTCGTAACACTGCTAGAAAGTTGGATACCTATAGGTGTCACCAAAGGGCTTGTGCTTCCACCACTGGACAACATCACAAGGCCGCTGGCACCGTACTCTGCCATAGTATCCACATTACCCGCGACAAACTGGGTTTGCTTCTGACTCGAAGTAGGTAAAGTACCGTTGCCGATGAATGTCATGTTGCCCACTACAAATCCACCGCTGTTCACCCACGAACCAGTGCTAACACTCCAGGTGGCTAAACCGCCAGCGGAAACGCCAGCAGTCGACGAATTAAGGGCCTCGGTGAAATTGCCTGCGACCACGATTTGCCCATTGGCAAGCGCAAGGCTATTGACCACACCATCAACCCCTGCGCCCATGGCCTTCCACGAATTGGAGGTGACGTCGTAAATAGCAACGCCCTTGAGTTTGCCCTGCGTGGAAGCTATATTGGTGTCTGTAAAAGAGCCACCAACGTAAAGCTCGTTGCCGCTCAACACAAAGGAGGTCACAGGCCCATTCAGACCATTATAGGGTAGGGAAATGAACGATCCGCTGCTGAATGCAACGATGTTTGAGACGCCGCTTGTCGAGCCGGAGACAAGCTGGAAATTGCCACCAAGATAAACAGTGCCAGAGGGGTGCTGTGCGACAGCTGTGACGAATGTAGTGGAGGAAGTTGTAGCTCCCAGGGCGTTATAGAGATCAATGGATATCATGTCCAAAGAAGTTTCACTTGTGTTGGGAATAGTTCCGGTAGCATCAAGGATCGCACTGGAGCTCAATGGCCACTCAAAGAAACCAAAACCATGCTGGGAATTGCTAGTTGCGTTGGACCCAGATGACCCGGACCCAGCGGCGGATGTCACATTCGCCGACGTCAGCACCAGTGCAACATCACCGGCGACAAGTTCGTACTGCCCATCCTGACCAGTCCCTTCAGGGTCATTCGCAAGCGTCATAGTTACGGTGGTCACAAAGTCTGTGGATGAGGGAACGATGGGACCACTGTAGACGAGTGTAGTCGTGTCGGACTGGACCTGCTGTGAAATAGTAGAAACCCAGGGTTGGCTTCCGCTGCCTGGAAAAACGGTGACTTGGACAGATGTACGGAGGGGACAATCCTGGAAGTCTGCACAACCCGGAATGACAAGGTATATGTCATACTGGCCAGACGCAGAGACGTAGGGCTGCCAGGTAAAACTGGGACCCTGGGAGGGGGAGGTGCCGACAGCCACTGGAGAGACTAGGACGGTTTGGAGTGTTGCAGGGATATTGGTGACAGCATCTTTGGTGGTCCACTGACCAGTACTGGCAGTGTTGGATGGACCAGGTGAAAAGCAGGATTGCAGGTTCCCGCTGCTGGATGCGAATGCGCCAGAGGATAGCAGCTGTAACATGTGCAAACCGGGAGCTTCACCCGTCCAACCCGACAGAGTAATCTGTAAACCGGTCAACGTCACCGGAGCCGTGAAAATGAAGTCCTGGTACAAGATTGATGAGTCGGTCGACAAAGGACAGACAGCCGTGCATGTCATGTTTTGTCCAGTTGATGGGTTGACATATGACAAAGTTTGTACGGTATTGTCTGGAATGGATGTAACACTGATGGACGCAATATAAGACATCACAAATTATCCTCATTTGTCTGTTGGAAAACACATACCTAAAACTTGTCGTGCCAAATCCACTCTGGAACGTGTTGCCAAGGCGAACACCATAGGCATTGATAGACGAGAAGTCACGGATAGTAATTACAGCGCCATTTCCGTTGGCAGCTAACCACGTGTTACCAGGTCCATCCGGACCAGCAGGACACAGGACATTCAAAATGTCGGCGAACTGAGGGTCAGATGATGAGGGTTGTCCCAATATTTCTGCGCCCTCAAGAGGAACGGGGACAAGTGATGAAGAGAAAGGTGTAGCCCCGGGAGAATAAGGGATATTGGGATTGTTGGTGTCATTTAGTGCAGTGATATTCGCGGCGAAGGAAGTGAGGAATGACCCAGCAAAGAAGAGACTGTTCTGTGAGGCGTTGGAAGTGATGGAAAAGACTTCTGCACCGTCACCTATGAAACCTTCGAATGGGGGTGCGGACCAAGAGTTGGACTTGGTGTTCCATATAGCTACAGACGAACCGGGTGACGTGAAGTAGCCACCCACCCATAGCTGGCTTGTGGATACGTCACAGTAAAGCGAGTATATTGGACCGTTAGGACCGTTTGAGCCGAGCGCAGCAAATACGCCAGAAGAAGGCGTGTATGACGCGATGTTGCTGGCGGACACGGACGTATTGCCAATAGATGAGAAAGAACCGGCGAAGTAAAAGATATCATTGATAGCGCAACCTGATTGAATTGAGCCGCCCGCATTCGTAGTGCCAAGCGTAGTTAAAGCGCCTTCACCAGTGCGAGCGAGTAAAGAAGACACAGAAGGGTCAAATGTGATAGCAGTAGCGTTGTTGAATAGACTGAGACCTGCAAATGCACCCGCAAGGCCTACTTGTCCCATACGGCTGAAATCGACCATTGGTAGTGACGCGAACGTGGGATTGACGAAAAGAGTTGCGAGGAAGAATATGGAGGGCCATCGTATCGAACTTGATGAATGCGAATGCATTTTGGGTATCAGTATGTAGTCTCTACAGTAACGTTCCAGGGTATATAAACCCTGATGGAACCTAGAGTTCTCCACAGAAAACCAGAGTTCAAGTGTCAGCCCAACGACGTTGAAAGGAAAGACCGTTTGAAACTTGAATCTTCCCATCAAAACGCGTTCCAATAAACCATCACGTCCACGTGGACCGGGTCATGGACCTAGGCGGTGCACCGCACTTTTGACTAGACTTTATAATTGTCTTAACTGCCTCACGAAGTCCTCACACAGACCGTTAAATTAGAAACTCGCAGCTTATTTCCGAGTCTGTGCACCCATCTCCGAACCGGAAGAATGTATCAAGAATTTTTACATAGCAATCGAGAGGATCCACTAAACCAGAGCACTGCACTGTGCAGTGCCCACTTCTACTCTATTGCTCATCCGGATCTAACAGCAGTTGAACTCGTGTCGGCAACGCGCCCGACTGGCTGTAGGTGAGGAGAGCCCGTATCTAGAATTCTATTTGATTGCAATCCGGTACAATATCAGCCATATCCTATGACGTATGTCCAATCAAAGTCACTTACTGAGGATATCTATAGCGGTGCACGTTTGGCCTCTTTGCGTCGGCCTGCAAAATGGTATTGTGAGAAGCTTGTTGTGACAGTGACAAGTGCTTCTCATTGATGGCTGCCCAAATTTCACTCGGCGTCGTGTACTGAGCAAGCCACCGAGTCAGATATACGTCTTGGTTTGGCGACGGTGCCCATTTGTAAAACCCGACTGCAAGCAGAGAAAGCAGTACTGTGTTGCGCCAGAAAGGTGTAGAGAACCCAGCTGATTAGAATGCGCAAATGAGTTGTGACTTGATTTATGGATGCGACCGGAATAACCTACCTTCGCGCGAATGATGGTGCTCATCATGAGCATGACTGTCGTGCGATGCGAATCTCCGCTGAATGAGTGAAACGCTCCCGACTGCGTGCTTTTGGCGCAAGAGCAGGCTCGCTCTCGCCAGCGACATTGTGGTTATAGATAGAGTTGCTCGTGCCGCCTCGGCAATTTACCTGCGGACTTGGAAGTTCGGATCAGGTTGCTTGCCTAATTGTGTGTTTCATGCTTTTGCAAGCTCTTGCTCGTGTTGATTTATTATCGTTCATCCTCGGACAGCCCTTATTCTGCCAGAGTATGCAATTATTTTCTAGCAGAAAAATTAACTGAGTTTATTGTAGGACTTGTACATACCCACACCATGCTAAGACGTGTCCTACCACGCTTGTCGCTTTTCCGGGTCTCTGCACCCATACTTCCAGTATCATCGCGGTTAAGTGCTCGCCCAGCACCCGCAGTGTCCCTGACTGGCTCTCCACGTTTGTCGAGCGCGAAGCTGTTTCATCATGTCCCTGCTCGCCTTACGTCAACTCCATCACCTCAAAACGATCCAACATCACAATTACCTCCAGACGCTACTCTCTCTCAAAGGCTGAAACACCTCATTAAATCTTACGGATGGTATGCCCTTGGAGTCTACTTCGTCATCTCTACACTGGACTTCACTGTCGCGTTTGCTGGAATTAACTTGTTGGGCGCCGAGCAGGTCGCGTCCGCCACCACCTACATTAAAGAGATCGCCATCGGATTCATCCATACAAAGCCACCAGAGCCTGGACGGGATGAAATGGATAGCATTTCTGCAGGGGATGCAAGCCGCGAGGGTCTGTATGCTACCTTGGTATTGGCTTACACCATCCACAAAACGTTGTTTTTGCCTGTCAGAGTTGGTTTGACAGCCATTTTGACTCCTCGATTGGTGGGATGGCTGCGTGCAAGAGGATGGGCAGGTAGTGAGGGCGCGAGGAAAGCAGCACGCGATATGAGGGATAGGATCCAAAGAAAGGATTGAAATTGGCGGATCCGGGTGAGAGGCAGATTGCAGCGTCATTTTATTCACACTACTCAGATCATAGTCACAAACTACTTCCATGGCTCCTCTTCATTGCCAATGGCGAAACTAGAGCTATTATTTGCACACAGTCAATTGGAGACATTGCATCTTTACGTAAGGCACGTCAAGCAGATACCTAGTGGTTAACTCAGAATAAGTATTCAACTAACTCGTCTGGGCAGTTAAATGACACGTGTTATCTTGAGGGGCCTCGAGTTGGTCAATCAGAGTCACGCGATGTACAATACCGAGACGGGCCCTCACGTGCCCGGGTCAGTATAAGTGGTTTACATCTCTGCATCTTCTCCTTGTTTGATGTTCGTCAGGTCAGTTCCCATTGTGCGTATTCAGTCGACTGCGGGAAAGAAGCACGTTACAAAGTTTACAGGGTCGTACTCCAAACGGAAGTTCAGAGACCAAATATTCCAAGAGCAAGCGCTGCATCAGCCACGCTCACTGCAAAAGAATTCCCGTTATTCCCGAGGGTAAGGAGATCTTTACTAACAGCGAGAATGCCGGTGCCGAGATGCATCTCAGATTCTCAAGGACTGCAGGTTCAACACGCTTTGTATGTTGCTGTCGTGTCTCCTGTGCATTTTATTGTATTATATCTGCTAAGGTTGTGATAGGTGATTGAATCCGTATACAAGACAGACCTTGTGACATCACTCACATTGATATTCAAACCGAAGAGCCTAATGATGATATATTGGTTATAGGACCCCTTGTGGACACGACTTGTCCTCAGTTAATAGGCTAAGATTGGTGCATGACCCTTCCTTATAGAATCAAATCGCTGTCAAACCGCGAATCGGTAGAGAAAGCTGTGGGGATTAACTTTTTTAAGTCTGGGGTCTGCTGGCACGGTCTCAAGCAAGTAATATTGACTGCAAATTATTTCGTTCTACATTCAATGGGCCCACCTGGAGATGTCCGACGGGAGGAACAGTATTTCTGCCAAAAACGATGAATTATATTCAGGGAGAGAACACCGAGTAGGAAAGATCGAGCCAGAGCCTGGATCAGATAAGAAATCGTACATAAGATCATAACTGACTCGATTGAAAGGAAAATGCCGAACACCGAATACTGAGCTTGACTCCAAAGCCTTAAAAGATTTTCTTTAGCTTACAAGTTGTTCCCAATCCACTCCTGATGCAACTCGATAGCTTAAAGCACCCAAGATCCTGCAACCGTTTCTTCTCCCTTCCTGAAATCGATGGCCGTTGGTGACTGCTACCTCCCATACACATCGACGCCTTTTGAAGGCCCAGAGAAATTACTGGAAATCTGGTTCGCCCCTTCCCCCGCTCATGTGCCAGATGCACATGCACCAAAAAATGGCCGTATAGGCCTGAGGAATGTTCAAAAGCAAGTCTGGGAGGACATGCTAGATATCGTCAAATGCAAGGTCCTCAGTGTTATCGAGGGCGAAGAAATTGATGCTTATCTTTTGAGGTATGTGGATTGGTCATCACCCACTTTTTTTTATTTCTTGTATGGCTCGAAAGGCCTTAAATTTAATACATTTTCACAGTCGAAGATTGTTATCGCTCATTTTCTTCAATTTAGCGAATCATCTCTGTTCGTGTTCCCACATCGCATTATCCTGAAGACATGCGGCACAACACTAAACCTCCTCGGCCTTCCGCGCATCCTCGAGATCGCGCATAAATTTGCCTCGCTTCCATCAGTTTATCGATGCTTCTACTCACGTAAATCCTTCATGTTTCCTGAGCGCCAGCTCGGTCCGCATCGAGAGTGGAAGGACGAAGTGTCATTCCTTGACGCCATATTTCCAAATGGAGCCGCTTACACTGTAGGCAAAGTCAATGGAGACCATTGGCTGCTTTACTTAACGACCCCCGGTCAATCTGGCGCAAATGGGGAAGCCGCTCCAAGTTCTCCCAATTCCTTTTCGTTGTCACCTCTTCAGTCCGAGAATGGGGAGGAAATTGAGACAAATCAGACCCTTCAAAATGTTGAAACCGACACACCATTCACTCAGGACTACACAATTGAGATCCTCATGAGTAACTTGTCTCACAAGGCTCGCGAGTGCTTCTTCCTGGCTCCTCCAGTACAAGATGCACCGTTGGAGTCTCCGTCGATCATTGGGAGGACTTTGTCCTCTACCATCGGGATTTCAGATCTTTTCCCACCTCACCTTACTACATTGGATGCTTATGCGTTCGACCCTTGTGGTTACTCCTCGAACGCTCTCCTGAAATGGAGCGACGGAATTGAGGATGGCCACAACGGGGAGGGCTATTACACAATTCATGTGACTCCTGAAGAAGGCTGGTCATATGCCAGCTTCGAGTGCAACGTGCCACTGTCCACTTCTTCGTCTTCTTCGGCCAAAAATATCCCCGATTTACATACGCTGATCAGACGCGTCGTCGACATCTTTCAGCCTGGCAGACTCAGCCTGACCCTTTTCATATCGAATGCTAACAACAATGCCGAGGAGGACGAGGATGAGACAGCTGTTGAAGCTGCTCAGCGGACTTTCAAGTCTGCTCTGACAGCTCAGCGTCCTTCTGGTGATTCAATAACGGGTGATGGGAGTGGCAAAAATGATCGTATGTGGTACAAGAGAACCGACAAAATCAATTATCAATTTGGTGGTTACAATCTTGCGTTTGCGAGTTTCGAGCTTCGATGAAGATATCATTTCGGTGGTGTTAGGTTGTACGCTGAAGTTGTCTTTCTTATCTAGATGCGCTCGTACCTTCCTGTCAATCTACTTTTTGCTACCTTCTTCGTTTCCGCTATACGACCCAGATTTCGGATTACCGTTCGTCCACCTTGTACACACGATGGTGTTGATCATCATTTTCTGGATTGTTATGAACTATAGTGTCAGGTGCACGAATCCAGGCAAATCTTTGATTCACAAGGTCAGGGTATTCAGGGCATAAGCATTGAAGGTTCCTGGTGTCTGATAGATCCAACTCCTAATGTTGTGCTAATGCGCATTTGGTTATCGGCAATGTCCGTGTACCGAAGCACCATCATGGGATATTGCTCATGGCCATGGGAGATCCAGGATAGATTTGGAGAAGAGAACACCACGGTCTCTGGGCACTTAGCGTTCTGCTGCGCACCACCAGTATGTAAGTGTCAGAGCAAAGTTCTTGGCTGCTCACATTTTAATCGCCAGAACCCGAGTGCTGTTTGGGAGGCCGTTCGTGGCATGAGAAATTCAATTTTCATCTCAGATGTACGACCAACATATGCTCTCATATTTCACTGGGGGTCTGCATCAGTTTCCGGTCTCAAAATGACGCACTATGCTAGAGGGGGTGGCTGGCGTGTTCCTGAGCTAATAGCGTCTATGGATTCTAGACTAATCTGGCCGCTATTCATGGATAGGTAATAATACCGCGCTAGCAGCCATCGTGTGCTGAAGTCGGCGGGCCGAGGCCTATTGCCTCTTAGGTTTCCCAGTTCCGAATTATCCGTCGTTGAGTTCCTAATATTGTCGACCGAGGACTCAGGAGGACGTCGAGATATTCTTGTGACCAATTGTCTTCGGGTTGAATCCATTGCCACATGCCCCAACCTCAGGAGTATCAGAAGCATCAATCTGCGTATAAATTCATCCAAAAAAAATTAGCTTCAATGTCACAAATTCCCGCTCCTGCTTAAGCGGTAGCACTTCACGCCAGTGATGGTTTACAATATGGTCAACCTTCAAGCGGCCACGTCCACAGAAAATCTACGAGCTCTTGAAGAAGTCAAGGATTTCTATACGACAGATCTCGGACGGGGGGGCAAGGAACGATGGACATATCATATGCTGCCAGAGGCTGAACTTGATGTTGAGCTACACCGTATGTCTAATGCGACCTCATCAACATCTGTAGACAGCGTCACTTTTCAGCCGTGTGCGGCTTACGCTGATCTCAATCAAGACCGGTACAGCATTGAGGAGTGGGAGCTCCCTGGCGGAGTTTGGCAATTCACGGCAGTTTATGATGGTGCTCTAAATTCTTTATGAACGTCATACGTATCCCCTTGCAGAACTAACGGCCAGATTTTTGTAGGTCATTGCGGCCATGACACTGTAGATTACGTCCACGAGCGACTTCCCTCGATGGTCAGGACGTCACTACAAGCTCTACTTCAGAGCACACCTACCACATCCCTGAAGCCGGAATCTGTCTCAGAGGTACTGCGTAGCGCAGTCAGGCATCTGGACCAGTCTATTCGTGCTGAACTTTTGGACTTCTTGCCTCATGATCACCTCGTAAAAATAAACGACATCCAACTCAACCAACACATCTCACATCGTTATTCTGAGTGGAGTGCTATATCTACTCGTTGCACTCAAGGCTCCACGGTACTTTTGGCTTTATCCGACCCACTGAAGAAAAATGTATGGATTCTCAATCTGGGAGATTCCATCGCGGGTACAGTGCAACCCTTGTCATCTCATATCGCCTTCCTGACATTATCACAGTTCTTGGCAGCAGATCCTCATCTGGGAAATGGTCTGCGATGATCGTCAATTCTGTACATAATTGTAACAATCCCTCGGAAAGTCGGCGCATACAACAAGAGCATCCATCAGAGCAAGCTTGCGTGCGTGACAACAGAGTGCTCGGATATCTGGCTCCGACACGAGGTATGTTTTTAATTGAAATATTATACATGGCATGTCCTAACCCTGAGACCACGTGCTAGCGTTGGGGGACACCTGGCTCAAGGTTCCTTCGGTTTACACTCGCCGCGCCTTTGCACTGCACTTGCAAGACTGGTTATCGCCACGTCAGGTAGCACAATATGCCGGTCGTATTCTTACTCCTCCATATATATCCGACCTCCCTGAGGTCTATCACCACTCCCTCGACATCTCTCAACACGAAACATTCCTCATTCTGTCATCTGATGGCCTGCAGGACTTGTATGACAATCACGACACTCAATTATCGGGCCAAGAAATGGCAGACTGCTGGGTAGGTTTGGTTGGACATCACATGCACTCTACCACGGACATGGATTTGCAAAGCAATTTGGCACTCAGGCTCCTGCGGGATGCTATTGGTGGAGATAACGCCGAGCTGGTTTCTCGAAATCTCACCTTGGAAATGGAAGATAAATGGATGGACGATATCACAATTCTAGTGCAGCGATTCCAATAGATATGTTCGGGTTAGTGTACCTGCAGTATGTTACAGTGCGTATGTATTTATGCTAGACCTACAGTAGAGACTTAATCATGCATTATCCATGGTTTAAATTTCCAAAGATACGATCTACTATGCCATGCTTGCTAAACAAGTACTGTGCAGTTTCCTTAAGAAACATTTCCCAGGTATCATGATACACGCATGAATGTCGATCTTAGACATCATCTTGTATCCATATTGCGACAATCATTGGCTATGGGGCAGGCTCGAGTTTCGTACTATGAGCCAACTTGCTCCGTAGGTTACACAAGGGACATAGACGAATGAACATTTCAACCATCGGCCAGGTTATAGTAGCCTATGGAGTATTGGATAAATCGATAGTTAAGACAAAAGAACACATACCATTCCCATACGCCTTGCCTCAAAGAGCATCGAAGAGGATGAGCCATGAGCTCGATGAGCGTAGACAAGAATATCATAGATCTGGTTTTGTACGGGAATGCGTTCAAAAGCTCTTGTCCACTCAAAACCACCGAAATCGTGATCCACAGCATCATCTTTTGAAGAAGTCTGTCCGCGGCTGTCTATGTGTCCAATGTAGTCTTTCCTCAGTTTCTCTTCTTCTGCTGCCTCGAGGTGGAAATAGGAATCCCGTGGTATCAAGAGAAGGTGATATTTCTCAGATCCCAGTCGTACATGATGAATTGTTAGCCACACGCGCAGCCGATCCGAAAGATCATCCAAGCTGCCTTTTGACAATGCATGAGACGTGGCGGCGTAAATATTCGGTGCAAAGGCGGCAGTTTCACGAAGGTCCTGCGGCAAATCGCGGAGGAATTGCGCAAGGCTATCCTCAAAGGACTCTCGACTCGGCATCTCGACAGAATTGATATTACCGATCCGCTGGGAAACCGCGTCAGGCAAAGGCGCAAACGACGGATGTGCCCAGGATTCAATGAGAAACTTTGTGGCCACCGTCCCTTGATCAGAAGGAAAGGAATGTGAAATGAACGAGATTGAATTATTAGGCTGGGTGCGTGGGATATTTTTTCGAGACCCTGAACTGGAGGTGGAGGGCCGTCCTTGGCCATGGTAGTCAGGAGTGAATCGACCAAAATGCGAATGGAGTGAAGGTTCACCCTCTTGGGAGCCACCTCTAACATGTGACGCGGATGAGTCTGATGCTCCACAACTCTGCGACGATGACGCTACGTTTTGTCCATAAAAACTATGACCGTCCCTGGAATCATTGGAATCATCATGAGGGAAGGCGGAGTGCTCCTCTGGTGATAGCACGTCAGAGACGAGGAAAGACGCTGTCTTGGCGCCGTAGGAAGCCGTCTGCCTGTCCCGCGTTATACCATGATCGGATGGAACCTTATGCCTCTTCTTGGGAGTATAGTTGCACTCGGTAGCACTTTCTTCTTCCGCACAATGGTTGCAAACCGGCAAATTACGGTCACACTTGTTCCGAAAGATAATTAAGATGCGCATAATTATTTGATCAAAGCATAAACATACCTTTATATTTCTGAGACGACAACGATCACACCGCGGGATTCCTCGGTGAGCAGGCGTTGGTAAAGGAGTATATTCGCACTCCCTTCCGTTCGTATATGAACAATAATTACAAGTTGGAAGAACTCTATCACACTAGCCGATCGTCAGCAATTTTTGGAGAGGTTAGTGACAAACTAGGACACACCTTCAAGTTATTCAGCCGGCAGCGATCACACCGCGGCTTCCCTCTGCGCCCTTTCCATTGCGACTGACGAGCCATGAACATTTTAGGATTTGGAATCCGAATGGTGAGTTGTCCATCATCGTTCAAATCTTCAACAGAGTCTGTTCCATCGGGTGATTCAGACATGCTGTGCAGAGATGCTTTACTAGCTAGGAGCCCCCAAAAAATTCAGGGCAAAATTCAAAAATGTGTATCTTAGGAAGCAAGAGATGATGAAGGTTGGTGGAGTTGTGACTAGCAAACGGCCGGATGAGGCGAGGATAGGACAAGGAAAGGACATACGTACAATAAACCCAAGAAGTGTGAAATTTGTGAAGGCCTACAATATTCAGAATATTCTGTGTGAGCTCCAGAGACGGCGGTAAAACCGAAAAATGGTGATGACTTTAAATCATCCAACACTTTGTGCGATCTGACTGAGTGGCAAGCGGTTTGCAGATAGTTTCGTGCAAAGAATGATCCAGTATTTACGAACTTACTTACGGATGTGACACTACTGTCACGCTACTTTTTAGGTCAAGGTGGTTTGAAAATTAAACAATGCAGTGAAAAATTATTAATGTTAAGGACATGTTGAGCGCTGATTCGTCAGTCTGTTGTCTTTGTATGTCATAAAGGTATATCAATCTGAAGCCACTACGATGGCGGTAGCCATGACTATGGAGCCCGAGGTCCCTGGTAGATAAGTAGCTGAATGGCGGAGGTAGTATGGACTTTGTCGTGAACAAGGATCTAGCGCCAGTGGGTCGTACGATGGTGGATTAGCGTGCTACTTTCCTCAACGACGATTTGTCTTGCAGAAGTTTTCAATCCCAGAATAACATGACTTGAGCTTCGAGGGCCGCGATAACACATTTCCATATATGGAATCTGTAGTTGATGAGAAGTTCAGAAGTAGGAGAAATTCAAACGTTCCGAAAACAAGCTTCAAACGTTCATTCGAAGGCGCCCGACTGTAGCCCTTTCCATTCCACAGAACGCTTAAATAGTGTTCAATCTGGCTTGGTGTCCACTGTCGATGGTTCAGGATTGTCTTTACATGATCACCTTCATTGATGTTGAGTTGGCAACATGCCGAATCATCGCGTCTGTCATGCACGTCATCCAGGACCCTGATCTCATTCAATTGCGCTCATTACTCGAGAGGTCTTTGATCATTCGTGGATTCTACATCCTATCAAATACTTCAGTATAGGTGCGTCAAATTCAGCACATCGGTGGGCCTCATCTCATCTGCACGCTCCTATAAAGGCCACATCCTGCAGCATCCAAGCCATGACCCATCCATTCGTCGGACCTCTGTCGTCCTGGTGAGAATATAATCATGTGATAAATATTGAAACTTTACATATGCAGATCCAATTTCGGATCTATTAAAACAAATACACGTGTGTGCACAATCATCGCTCCAAATGACCGTACCGACAGCATTGTGATTTAGCGTAATTGCAGAACCTACTGTATTTGTTACCTTGCGTGCTACTTGCCAGTATGCCCTTCTCACCTTCGAGCTAGTGCATATAAAATCATTGAGGTGTGTTGTATCCCTTCATCTTTATCTACGCATAAGAATCGACGCTATCCATCCTTCATTCACAAGATGCATCTTACGAATGCTTTTCTTCGTTTAGTGATGCCATATTTAGCATTCGATCTAATGTCATCAGCTACGATGGACAAACGAGGTGCTGCTTATTATGACCCGACTCCCGGAGGCGGATCAATGCTCATAAACGCTGGCGATGGATACGGTGAACCTATGAATGTATTTCACTTTCATAACCATGATGTCTTCACCTTATGTATACCCTAACTGACCCTGAAAATCTAGGTCATCATTTCTGGTCTTAGCTCCCCCCATGTCCTCACACTTGACGGAGCTATCAATTTTTCCCGTGCTATTGGATTGTAAATATAGAAATAATTTTGAACTGCGTCTTACTTACTTGCTCTTGATAGTTCTGAAGAATGTTTCGGCCTTCACTTAGGTGGTTATATGTCCGCCGACTTGGGAGATGAAAACGGATGGGTCAATCAAACCATTGAACTTCGCCAGGACTACGGAAACTCAGGAATCGGAACGTGTCTCGAGAGCATCATCGGAGGAAATCATTTTCGGTAAGTCTAATGACTAGTGATCTAGGGTAGCGATAATATTTGCCCAGTATTTTTGTACAGAACGGCACTGCAGCGGACAGTGGCGCCCTATTCCTAGCGTAAGCATATCCTTAAATTGTCTATTGTTCTACTAGTAGTAGCTTACTTGATGTGTCAGTGTGTCTCGAGAAGAAGTGCGTAATTCGACAAGGTTTTGTCGCACAGCTGAACGCCACTTTTAGCCCTTCACAGAGAATCATGATGTCATACCGGATGGGTACAATATTGGTCGGTGAGTAACTCCGTTATGATACGGAACGAACGGGTCACCAATCCAGTTTCAGTGACCAGCTGGTGTCAGCAGCAGTTGGTGAAACGTGGTTTGATGGGGTCAAATACAGAACCACCGCCCACAACGTTACTGGTCTCCTTGCACCTGGTTCTGAGGGTATCAACCATGGTGAGCATAATTTGTTAAGTACTAATTACTCATCTGACATCAGGGTCACTGTCAGGCATCGCTGTAGATGGTATCGTTACGTTATTGACCGTTGCGATCGTTTGACAATGATGCACTTTTTTCTTTTCCTTGAAATTTCCCGATTCTTTGCTCGTCTCATTGACAAGTGAAGATGCTATAGTAATGCTATGAGTACTGTAACATAAATCAATAAAGTAATTGAAGCCAAATACAGAGAATTGGAAAGTCTAGATGGCAGGACCACAAACTATTGATCTATGCCATTCACAACTCTATGTCCACAACTCCCTTGATCAGCATTAAATTGCTCATCCCATGCAGACTCAGCATCGATGTCATCGTCTTGAGCTAGCTGTGACGACTCTAACGTCTGCGCTCAGCTACCACAGAACTTGGTGACACGTCATAACCAACACATGCGCATCAGTAAATTCACACATTTCCTAATTGACTTTTCCACCACTTACTACTGTCAATTATTTTCCAGGGTAGATCCCTTCCACTGTCTGATAAGAGATATCATGTAAGCTGACTGCTTACTACGCGCTTACCTTATCATATGTCATGTGACCCATCCCCTTATATTTCGTATTCTATATGAGTTCGAGGTACGAGAACTAAAGATAGAATTATGTCTATGTGGCGACACGACTTTTCGTGTTTCCCACCTTCTTGCTTCGTACTACTACAGTAGTACTCTCAAGTCTCTTCACTGCTCGTCTACACTCAGTTCTTTGCATCAACTCTCGTATAGTTTCTATTCCAACATGCTGAGAATTCGAAATGATCCAAATCTGAACATTTGCCCGGACTACGCTGCGGATGTATTTGAGAATATTCGCGCACAGCTAGTCAACGAGAATACGACGGAAGCACAAGCGATGCAACTGCTTAGGAACATCTGGGAAGCCAATAACGACGCAGTCAAGGTGCTATGGCAACAACAGCTAGATGACGACAGAGAGCAGCGCGAACATCGCGAGAGGCTAGACGAAGACGAACAAGAAAGGCTTAGCCAAGAAAGAATCGAGGAAGAGGAAGCAGCGCGCAAAGAAGAGAAAAAGAAAAACAAGCACAAGTACACTCCAATTCTTGAAACAGGCATTCCTAACGAGCCGGCTATCACGCCATGTTCCTATGTTCTCCGAAAGCTCGATAAGGGAGAGTACGTTGAGTTGTGGTACTTCACCAATGACGGCTTAGACGAAGCCAGTATCAAAAAAACCATTGATGATGACACCATGATCCTTTCCACGCTGGCAGACGGCTCAACAGCCTGGGTGTCTTCTGCTTCCATGCGAAATGCGCGATCAGTAGTGAACAATGAAGATCTACCATTCGAGGAATTTTGCCAAGCTTGTCCTCGTTTTCTGACAGCAATAGGGGAAGTGGATTGGCCGGAAGATAGAATTCAAATGATGGTGCGCTTCTGGATGAACATCCAAGTTCACAAGTATCGCTCTTTAAGAGATCCCATAGCCCATAAGACTCTCTTGACCTATCAAGCCGAGCAACGGAGACAATGGCACATCGCCGCAAAGTCCTCAGTCGGACCGTACGACATCTCCGTCGTCAATGAGAAGGTTCTACAAGACACGAGGGAGAAGGTATATTGGGAAGAACGCAATAAACGAGACAATGCTCGCGACTACAAGGTCAGTATCTACTTGAAACAACGTATAACAATGAAACTAATCAATTATCTTCGTTTTTTATTGGAAAATTTTTAAATTTGTTGATGCCACACTTGCCACATGCTACCCGCTTCACGCTACATGCCTCCCGCTACACGCTACATGCCACACTCGCTATATACCACCCGCTTCACGCTACATGTCACCCGCTACATGCTACATACCACTCGCTACACGCCTCACGCCACACGCTGCATTATATGCACATCATCTCTTGCCACAGTCTGATCAACGTACTAGCTCATCGAGACAACGAGACTGGAAAGACTCTCGCAAGCGATCAGCTTCGCCCGAACACTTGGGCAGGGGGAAAAGGCAACATCAGGATTTTCGTTCGAGCGCAAACGGAGGAGTCCTCTCTGCTTGCACTGTCTGCCTCGGACGAAACCCTCACAGGATTATCGAGTGCAAGGCACTTCGAACTTGGGACAACGCTTTCGACACCCTATGCTCCCGCATTGGCAAACTCCTCACCATGCGAGACGGCAAGTCAATCTGCAGCGACTGGCAACGAGTCAGCGGGTGTTCAGAAAGTACTCACGATCGAAGGCACTTTTGTTCAGGATGTGGTGCCTCCACTCACGGAGCTCAGACGTGTCCTCGAGCACAGAAGGCTTGAAGCACTTACCCCATATAATCCGAAGGTTTGGGAGTCGAAGCTGGCGTCAAATGGTCTTCTTGACAGGTACCCACATATACCCGAAGGATTGCGTCGAGGCTTTCGTCTTCATATTCCTACTATTAGCATCACTCAATCCCCGCCGAACAAGCAATCTATTGTTACATATCAACAAGAATTCCTTAATATTGTCCAAACTGAGCTTAAGAAGGGAAGGTATATCAAACCGCTTCGAGCAAAAGAAGTCGAGGACCTCATCGGTCCTTTTCAAACATCTCCTTTTTCCATCATCCCCAAGCCAGGCCGCCCTGGACGCTATCACATCATTCAGAACTTTTCATTTCCTCATGCCGCTTCCTCGAAGTTTCCTAATTCTTCTATCAATTCTTACATCAATTCCGATAATTTTCCCAGTACTTGGGGTACCTTCCACGTCATTGCGCTTACAATCAGTCGTTTACCACCGGGATCGCAAATCACGATCAGGGACATATCAGAAGCGTACCGCACTGTACCCATTCATCCATCACAATGGCCAGGGTCAGTTGCCCGTATCTCCGACGACCTTTTTTGCATCGACACTTGTATGTGTTTCGGTCAGCGTCCTTCAGCGGGAGCATACGGGTCCCTTGCTGATGCAGGACTCAATTTATTTCGTTCTCAAGGAATCGGGCCCGCATCTAGATGGGTTGATGACCATATGTTCATACGCATTCTCAAACAGTACATTCCAGACTACAATGAAAAGAGACGGACATGGCACCAAGATATCGTTGAAAGAGGGAAGCATCAGGATGGGGGGAGAATATGGTTTGGAGGCTTCATATTCGAGGACGGCTCTTTGGAAGAGTTTGATGAAGACTGTCAGTTTCCAATTAGAGATCTGTCGGGAGCATCACCCAGGTCAATCGAGGACGCGAAGTTCTCCTGTAACTTATCGGACATTGACGATGCCTCAGATGAGCTCAATATTCCCTGGGAACCTCTCAAGGACAAGGACTTCGCGTATGTCAATCCATACATTGGCATTATGTGGGACTTGGCGCAGAACAAAGTCTACCTCAATGAGAATAAAAAGAAGAAGTATCTATCAGCAATCGAAGTTTGGCAAAACCGCAGTACCCACGTGCTCAATGACATACAGCAACTATACGGTAAGTTGCTACATACCACGCTTGTTGTTCCGAAAGGACGCGCATATCTTACGTCGCTCGAAGCTATGTTGTGCCTCGCTTTTGATAAGCCTTTTCTCCCACGAAGGCCTGTCAAAAGCCTCAATTCTGATCTTTCCTGGTGGAAAACTCTGTTGCGGAGCTCTTTCGTCGGACGCACAATCCCTAGACCTCTCAGTCTGTATAACCCAGAAGCATATTCAGATGCTAGCTCTGGGTTTGGAATCGCTATCACAATCGGAGTCAAATGGCGAGCCTGGCGTCTTCGAAAAGGATGGCAAACCCTCAATGGTAAAAAAGACATCGGGTGGGCAGAAGCTGTCGGCTTCGAGCTACTTATTATCTACCTTGTCAGGATGGGAGGATCACAACGTCATTTCAAAGTCTTTGGGGACAATCAAGGAGTCATCGAGGGCTGGAGAAACGGACGCAGTAGGAATTCAGCCGTCAACGAGGTCTTTCGTCGAATCTTCATCTTTATCGACAATTCCGCCGCATCTTACTCGTTTCACCCCACATACATCGCTAGCAAAGAAAACCCCGCAGATGATCCTTCCAGAGGAGTCTACGGCAGCGCAAAAGACCTATTGCCAGATCTCCCCATTCCCACAGCGCTCAATCCATTCATTGTCGATCCATTCATTGCCTCTACAGATCCGAGAAGATATAGTACAGACGGAATCCAATCAGTTGCCCCCGTCACATCTGCTCTCAACAGTTCCAATGAAACTGTTGAAAAAGACACAGGTATCATCAGTGACGCGCTCTATCATATCCACCAGAGACAGCAATATCCGTCTGGACTCGCGCTTTAGCGCACCTCTTCCACCAGACCCCATAGCGAAACCTTTACCATATAAGACAGGTCTCATACCAATACCCTCGCAATTGCATCCACACTGTCTAGCACGAGAGAGACTAAAACTCTGGTTTCCGTCAGAAACCAGAATAGCGAGAGGAGCAGATGGACATTTTCTGGCGATTGCAGAAGAAGACCTGCAGCGGGTCTTGACCGTAATGAATCTATCATGGGCACCGGGAACGAGAGAATGTTATGGAGCAGGACTTTTAGTATTTCACGTCTTCTGTGACGAGAGGAGCGTACCAGAAGAGCAAAGATGTCCAGTGGACACGAGGACCATGCTGAATTTTGTTGCGAGTTGCGCTGGGTCCTATTCCGGAAAAACAATATCGAACTACGTCTATGCTGTTAAAGCTTGGCATACACTGCATGGTCAGCCTTGGGAGATTCAGCAAGACGAACTCAAAGCATCCTTGGACGGCGCATCAGAACTCACTCCGGATACCTCCAAACGACTCAAACGCGAACCCTTCACTGTAAAATTCATTCTCGACATCCACACCCATCTAAATCTATCAGCACCTCTCGACGCAGCAGTATTCGCGTGTTTGACGAGTGCCTTTTATGGCCTATGTCGCACTGGAGAGCTCACAGTCAAGTCGATGAAAGCGTTTGATCCAACAAAAAACGTCAAGCGCTCGAATCTAGAGATGGACGTCGAAGATAGACATGAACTTAGAGTAACGAAGATATTTTTGCCATGCACCAAAGTTGCAATGGCCGGAGAAGGAGTATACTGGGCGCAACAACAAGATCTCTCGGACCCCAAAGCCGCTATCCTTAATCACATTTTAATCAACGATCCTTCGCAAGATAGCCACCTCTTTGCCTGGAAGCACAAAAATGGCATGAGACCATTAACCAGGTCCGAATTCTGGAAACGGATCAGCGGAATAGTTAAAAGAGCAGGACTAGGAAATCTCAAAAGCCATGGCTTACGAATTGGGGGAACTTTGGAGTATTTGCTTCGAGGAGTGCCGTTTGACGTGGTCAAATCTATGGGAAGGTGGTCGAGCGAAGCGTTCACCATTTATTTGCGCAAACATGCGTTAATTTTGGCACCTTACCTGCAAGAGTCACCTGCCTTGGAACCCTTCACTCGCTATACTATGCCTCCAATACGCTGATAAGGTGAGCTTACATCACTTCGCCCTTCTCCTTCGAGGTGGGAGTCCATGCTGCGCCTGACGCATCGCAGGGCTCCTTAGAGTTGGGAATCACGGCTCATCCTGGACTTTCACAGGTCGGTGTTTCGGGTCGTAAAACCCTGCGGGTTTTAAGCCCAAATAGCTGCGCGACACTCACTATTTGTATAATCAGATATCATTAGCTGGATAATATATCTGATTCTCTTCGTTCCGTCACGAAAATCGGCAGCAGCACATAGACCGCCCTTTTCGTACAGTTCAGACTAGACTTGGGTCTCCTACCTACCATCACATATCCATTAGTACAACACTGGAACAATCCACAGTTTCATCCTGTTACTTTTGCCTGATTCGTTCAGTGTTCCTTGCTGTTTTCCCGAGCAAGGTCACACTTTTTTTTTAACAGAAATGGAACTTGTTGATTTCTATAAACTTGCTATAACCACTACTTCTCAACCACCAGGCTACCTGCCCGCTACTTGACCTGTCAAACTGCCTTCCGTATGAAGGAAACCTACCGTCCCTGTATCCTTAACCACACGACAATGTGCAAGGAACCAAAGGCAACCGTCTTCCCCAACTTCACCCCCATCTCCTTTAAGCTCTATATCTTCGGACGATATGCCCATCAAGTGTACTACTCCCACAAACGTATACTGTGATTCCTCCTCAGATTCAGAACCTGATGACATGCATATATCATACTCCTGCCCCCACAAAATGACCAAATCTGCTAGTGTAGAGCAGTCTGCTCCCAACAAACTGCCAAAGCTCCTGGTGGGTGAACTCACTCCTGAAGTCACTCGTGACTGGGTCAATGCCTGCACTATGTACTTTATGCATAAAGGAATTGCCGAAGGTGACCAAGTTAAAATGGTAGCTTTCGGGATGTTGGACCCGCATTTACACACGTGGTACCTAGCTCAGCAAGCTACCCTAGATGCTGGAACCTTCGAGGAATACATGGCCACTCTCAAAGACGCATGGCTGGAGTCCCACTGGGACACCATACTTCACAGGAAAGTTCTGGGATCGCGACAAGGCAACTGCCCATTCTATGAATGGGCCTTGGAACTACAAAACCAGAATGCGTTATTATATGGCAACACAGCTCACCTGTCTGACGCACAACTACATATTGTTACGAACTGGGGTGGCGTCACCAGCGATAGTGAAAAGACACAGACGGTCTGCTGGGAGTTCTTACAATGTCCAGAAGAGGACAAGGTGAAAGTACAAGGAACGCGTTCCGAGTACGATCAAGGGTTCAGCCTCAAGGATAAGTCCAAGAGGTATCAGCGAGAATAGAGACTAAGGCTAAGGAGTGCTTAGACTTAGAGACGATTCAAGACGACTTAGGTTGGAGACCTAAGCGAAGGAGATTCCAGGTAAAACCCAGTAAGATTAAAGTAGCGAATCTACTACAAGTACACTGTGCTTAAATAGGCCAATATGTGCGCACAGACCAAGAGAAATGTGGGAACGTAAGTGCGTATCCAAAGGAGGAAGGCAACTATAGTACAGATGCGTTGAGCATATGAGTCAGAGTCATGTTATGTAATATACACGGTGAATGAGGTAAGAAAATGAATAGGGGCACGTACGATTGTAACACATATCCAACTCGAGGCCAGTATTTGTGATGATGTTAAGACCGTACTCAAAGGTAGAGAGATCTGAAGGGCTTTGGCCTCAGTTCGTGCACTGTGCCCCTTTCCCGAGTAATGCCCCTTATTTCAGGGAGAAGTTATACGTCCGAAGATCCGGAAGGGGTTGCGTGATGGATCCGGACGTCCAAAGGTATCAGATATGATACGTCTGAAGGTTATCCAGAACGTAAGAATAGAACGAAGATTAAGACTAGCTTCAGAACGAGTTCCTAACTAGAAACTAACAGAGATAGACTATCCGAAGATAGAGTCGGAGATATAGACTATAGGAATCAATCCTAAGTCTCGGAAGATGACTTAGAGCGGAAAGCGGCTTAAGTCCGGAGGAAGCAGAATGAGCAGAATCTAAGATGATATTCAAACTAAGGTTCTACGGAGATCTACAAGTGGTTTATATACTGTAAGTATCTAAGACGGATAATCAACAAGTCCGGGACCGAGGGCTATGTATGAAGTGTAATGGAAGTCTATTAGTTAATGCACAGTGGATCAGTAAGCATGAATCGGAAATGAACACAGGTAACGGGTCAGTGATGCAGGACGGAAATATACACAGCCAGAATACTGGACACAGGAGGAAAGACGAAAGGAGATAGACGCAGATATACACAAGGGAGTTAAGGTGCGAGAAGTGAGCACATTTGGATGGGTGGTCCGGACAGGATCTGTGGACCGGACGGAATTGGAATCGATCAGATCTGATCGGATATGGTCGGATCTGGGTTTGGAAGTATGGTATATGACAGATGACCTGACTATCCCCATCCTCAGAGTGAAACTTGCCGACGATTTGACACTTAAGAAATGGATTGAGGAAGCTAAACACCTCGACGACAAGCATCTTGAAGATCTGGCAACTCACAAGAGATTCGCGGAGGACGTATACAAGTCCTCGAGGCATACCACTTCCTCCAACAAACCTTCATCTTCAAAGACTTATATGGCATCTTCGTCACGCCTAGGAGCCTTGTCAGAAGGCGAATGTATGTTGCTAATGAAACACAAAGGCTGTTTCAAATGTCGAAAATTCTACGTATCACACCAATCAAAGGAGTGCACTGATGGCACACCAGAGGCATCCTCCTACAAGACACTTACAGAATCTGATGCAATTGTGGCCAAACCAAAGTCAAAGACCATGGCTGCTGTCAATACCATAGGAGCTGTCATGTCTTTGTCAGTACTTGACGACGGATCCAGCTCAGAGGATGATATTGTCATATACCATACATTCAGGTCTAGATCAAATCCAATCCATGGACATCCAGACACCCAATCTACACATATCTGATCCACCCATCCAATCCAGTTCACATATCCGATCCACCCATCCACTCCAATCCATATCCATCCGTGTCCATATCCGATCCGTGTCCATATACGATCCATGTCCATATCCGATCCGAGTTCATATCCGAACTATTCCTGCGCACCTGCGCATTACCCCTTTTAGAATATACCTGTGTCTCCAGCTTTTGGGTATCTCTGTGCTTCTGGCTCTTGGTGATCTCTGCCTCCGTCTTGATAAGTATTTCGTACAAGCTTCATCTCCGAGTTCATAGCCTTATGTCCCGTTGTACTTACTAATGTGTTTCCATATGCTTCAGACATAGCCTCGGACTATCCATACTTACCCTCCGGCATGCTCCTACAGTATATAAACTTGTAGTACAACTCCTGCAGACCTTAGTCTGATTCATTGTTCCTACTTCTGTATATTCCTTTGATTACTCTGTATCCTGTTATCATGTCTATATAACTCCATTTCCGTTCTTGCACTTGGGCTCCGGCCCTTGTAAGCTTCCAACTCAGGCCTATGGGATCACTCCCTAGGTCGGAGCTTTGATCCTATGTCCTATAATCTTTTTGGACTTCATCCATCTCCGTCTATCATCTGTTTCACCTCCGACTCTACCTTTGGTAGTCTTATACTGTCTGTTTCTATTCTGGACCTTGTCCGGAGTAGTCTATACTATCTCTACACCATATCCGGACCTACTTCTCTCTAGTAGCCAACACTTCCTCTAAGATCCACAGAGCTATGCTTGTCCGATCATCCGCTCATCCGATCATCCGCTCGTCCGCTCCTCCACTCCTCTGAGCTCTGGACCTTTGGACCCCTAGTCCTCCGGATCCATCCTATCCTATCCTCTGACATCTATGGATCATCTTTCCCTCCGGAGCTCTGCTCCTATCCTGCCCTGGACTTTGTCCAGCGGTCCATCTTTCATCTGTTCTACTTGGAGCTTGTTCCAGTAGTGTTACCATTACTCCCTACCTTCTGGAAATAGTTCCAGCACATTCCCGTGCTCATCCAGAAGTCCATCGGAGCTCTGTCGAGCTATCCTGCCTTAGAGTTCATCCAGACTCTCCATCCAGACTTCACCAGAACTCTCCCTTGGACTTCATCCGAAATTAAGGGCACATACTCAGGTAAGGGGCACAGCGCATGAGCTGAGGCCAAGCCCCTTTGACTTTGCAACCCTCCAGTACAACCCCATGTAAGACCAGGACTTCTTACTAATCTCCGGTTTTGCATGGTCATAACAGATATGTGCATAGCTCCTTTTGAAACCACCCACCTTATATGGCCCTGTCTCTTGACAGGGCCTTCTTCCAACTCTTTTGAACGTTTCAACACTTTGATTGACCACAGGTCACATCTAGTTCTGATTGATGAAAGCATCATCAACAAACTTGGCTTGCAAATGTTATGAACTGGGGTGGCGTCACCAGCAACAGTGAGAAGACACAGTCGGTCTGCTGGGAAGTTCTACAATGTCCAGAAGAGGACAAGGTGAAAGTACAAGGAACGCGTTCCGAGTACTATCAAGGGTTCAGCCTCAAAGACAAGTCTAAGAGGTTCTACGAGAATAGAGACTAAGGCTAAGGAGTGCTTAGACTTAGAGACGATTCAAGACGACTTAGGTTGGAGACCTAAGTGAAGGATGTTCCAGGTAAAACCCAGTAAGATTAAAGTAAAGAATCTACTACAAGTACAACGTGCTTAAATAGACCAATATGTGCGCACGGACCAAGAAAGACGTAAGAATGTAAGTGCGTATCCAAATAAGGAAGGCAGCTATAGTACAGATGCGTTGAGCATATGAGTCAGAGTCATGTGACATGATATACAAGTAAGGAGACAAAGAGAGAATGAATAGGGGCACGTGCGATTGTAACAGCAAAGTGCAAGCTACAAGCAAAGATAGAAGTGAACTCAGCATTTTTGGACAATTCTTCGCCTTCTCCTTTTTCATTTTCCAAATATGTTCTCTTGTCTCTGTCTTCAATTAATCATGACTGGACTTCACATATGATACGCGCGATTGTTGCGCCGGCACTTGCGGTCCCGCTCCTCCTTGGAGGACCTTTCTTATCACACAATTGCCTTGTTATAGATCATGAAACTCACACTTGTATTGCCAAAAACTCAGATTATGACCTCTTGAACCCACCAAAACATGTCCCACAAATTAAGGTTCAGATACCATTGGCATGCACATCAGGAAATTCACACATTCCTTAACATGCTTAATCAGCTTAACTCACTTATCTCAAAACTTGTTTGCTCTCTCTCACATCATTCACCTGGCATATCTTATATTTTTTGAGTGCGAAATACAATAAAACATGTATATTAATATATCTCAACTTTTATTTTCTGAATTCATTCACATTGAAATTTTGGACAAGTAGATTCAATTTCACCAAGGCAGTTAAGTGTAAATAAGTCCGCATAAGGGCACGTCAAGGAATGTGTGAATTTCCTGATGCAACGTACATCAGCTTCGAAAGGAGGTTGTGAATGAACTGAAGACCGTTCTATGCGACCGATTCAATACCGATAAGGACACGACTTGTGAAACACCAAATATTGCTAGCCTATTGCGTCGACGCATCGACGTGCTTGCATTCATCGAGGCAAACAAGGAACACCTCAACTGTCTGGACAAAGAGATGTGCCGTGAGTACGAGGATAGATTCCCTGATGATATACCTCACATCGACCAATTGCCAACAGACATTGTGCATCGGATAACCCTTAAAGACCCTAACAAAATCATACAGTGCAGACATTACAACACGCCGAGAAAATACCGGGAGGCTTGGAGTGCTTTGCTGAACCAACACATCAAAGCCGGACGCCTCAGACCCTCATCAAGTCCGTTCGTCTCCCTGGCATTTTTGATACCCAAAAAGGACCCAACAACTCTACTGAGATGGGTAAATGATTATCAACAACTGAACACAAATACCATTCCTGATAATCACCCACTACCACGCATAGATGAAATCTTACATGATTGCGCAAAGGGTAAAGTTTTCGGTAAAATCAACATGACGAACTCATTTTTTCAGACACGTATACATCCTGACAATATCAAGTACACAGCTATTGATACACCAGAAGGCCTGCACGAGTGGACCGTAATGCCACAGGGAGGGAGGAATGCTCCCATGACTCACCAACATAGAATGTTCATAGCACTGCATGGACTAATCGGCAAAATATGCCATGCATACCTCAACGACATCATAATCTGGTCGCAAAGTGTTGCGGAACATGTCAAAAATGTGAAGTTAGTCCTCAACGCACTATGAAAAGCCTGCCTATTCTGCTCACCAAAGAAGATGTCCTTGTTCTGTACTGAGATCGACTTCTTGGGACATCAAATTTCGACTTCTGGTATCGAGGCAGATGCTTCTAAGGCAAAACAAATCCTCAACTGGCCAGTACCACAGTCAACTAATGATGTACGCTCCTTCCTAGGCCTAGTGAGATATCTAGATCAGTTCCTGCCTGGCCTTGTGGACCACACTCGCTTGCTAACACCATTAACGACAAAAACGAGCGAACTTAACTGGCCTGGTTGGACCAACGAACATCAAGATACCTTCGATGCCATCAAGTGATTAGTCGTCAGTCAAGACTGCTTGACAACCATCGACCACGATGATCTCAGCAACAACAGAATTTTCGTGACCTGTGACGCCAGCGATTGGCATGTGGGCGCCATGTTGAGTGTTGGACGGACGCCACAAATAGCACGACCCGTTGCATTCAACTCTATGCAGCTCCGCGAAGCTCAACTGAACTACCCGGTGCATGAAAAGGAATTGTTAGCAATCGTGCACGCACTGAAAAAGTGGCGAATCGAACTTTTAGGTACACCTTTCACTGTATACACTGATCATAGAACTCTAGAGAACTTCTTGACACAATGAGAGTTGTCAAGACAACAGGCCAGATGGCAAGAATTTTTCGGCCAATACGACTTCGAAATTCAGTACATCCCAGGTGAAGACAACTCGGTAGCTGATGCTCTGTCAAGATTGCCACCAGATAACAATGAAGTCCTGTCATACGTCCAACACACTGTACACATGCCAAGCGTGATGGGTGACAATGTCAAACCAATCTCGCTGGTACTATCGGTAACACTGGACACGTCACTATTACAAGACATAAAAGTGGGATACTTGGCAGATCCTTGGTGCATCAAGTTAACGAATCTAATCAGTTCTTTGCCAGGACTTCGGAGCCAAGACGGCCTGCTATATCTCAACAACCGATTAATCATACCACGCATGACACACCTGCGAGAAACCATATTTCGACTGGCACATGACCATCTTGGACACTTCGGTATCAACAAGTCCTACGCAGCAATACGCGAGTCCTATTACTGGCCGAATATGAGGCGTGATCTGGAAGAGACTTACATACCAGCATGTCCTGAATGCGCAAGAAATAAGAGTCGAACTATGAAGCCAGCCGGCCCATCGCACCCCTTGCCTGTTCCAGATCACTGTGGAGAATTGATCGCCATTGACTTCATTGGACCTCTGCTGACTGAACACAGTTTCGATGGCATCATGACCATCACAGACCGCTTGAGAGCCAACATACGACTGGTTCCTTGCCGCATGAACATGAAGGCAAAAGAGGTCGCAAACCTCTTTTTCGACCATTGGTATTGCGAGAACGGCCTCCCCTTGAGTATAGTATCAGACCGTGATAAGCTCTTCACAAGCAAATTTTAGATGGCTTTACATCGACTAACTGGGGTGAAACTGAAAATGTCAACAGCATATCACCCACAGACAGACGGTGTGAGCGAACGCACCAACAAGACCGTTGATCAAGTCCTACGTTACTTCGTAGACCGCCATCAAGCCGGATGGGTAAAGGCCCTACCACATGTAAGATTCAGACTCATGTCAGCAACTAACGCGTCTTCCGGATATATGCCATTCCACCTACATCTAGGAAGAACACCACGACTATTGCCACCATTGACTCCAGAAGGAGTACATACAGCGCGAAAAAACTTCCCCGCCAACATCGAGAATGCCCTGGAAGCAATTGTCTCCCTCAAGACCGACGTAGTGGATGCACATGACGCCCTGCTAACGACTCGTATTGCACAAGCGCATAGTGCAAATGCACACCGAAGCAAAGAGCCCTCGTTCAACGTCGGAGACTCCGTTTATCTTTCGACAGCTCACAGATGGCAAGAATATCTGAACTCAAACAATAAATGCATAGCCAAATTCATGCCTCGGTTCGACAGACCCTACACAGTAGTTTCAGCAAACCCTGAGTCATCCAATCATACGCTTCATCTGCCAGACCATACTAATGTTTACCCCACATTCCATGTCTCTGAACTCAAGCGCCACGTGCCGAATAACGTAGAGCTCTATCCTTCAAGAGAGTTACAGCGACCTGGTCCCATCGTGATGAAGACAGGGACTGAAGAATGGGAGATAGAGATGATCCTCGACAGAAGAACACAGGGACACGGATATCAATATCTTGTATGTTGGCGCGGTTATGGCCCTGAAGCCGACATCTGGGTACCCGGCAAAGAGCTCGAAGAAACACACATACTACAAGAGTACAACAGCACGCACAAGATCGATACGTCAACACATGGTTAGAACGAAGGCGCACGACGGAAGAAAGTCTTCGGAGAATGAGAGGGTGTAAGCTGACTGCTTACTACGCGCTTACCTTATCATATGTCATGTGACCCATCCCCTTATATTCCGCCCTTTTCGTACAGTTCAGACTAGACTCGGGTCTCCTACTTACCATCACATATCCATTAGTACAACACTCGAACAATCCACAGTTTCGTCCTGTTACTTTTGCCTGATTCGTTCAGTGTTCCTTGCTGTTTTCCCGAGCAAGGTCACATATCACTCAGTGGTAGATCTGAGTTTGAATTTGGATGGATCGTCACATGACGGAAACAAGACTGAACGATCATCATATGTGTTCTATGCAGCTTCGTTCATCGTGTCTGGCAGTTTGGCAGTGATAAAAAAAATCCTTCCGTCGCACCAAGCAATACTTCGCATATCGACAATAGAAGGAAGCTCAGTCTCCGGGAATATTGACGTATATGTGAAATTAAAGTACCCTAAAGATGCTGCATTGCCTCCTTATTCATTATATCCCTCGCTGACTTAGACCCCAGCAGAACTGCCTCAAAATAGTTCTCCCCGCTCAGTGGCGGCGAAGCTCCGAAAATTCCGGCATTCGGTAGTGTTTAGTGCCGATGGTTCAAAGATTGTCTTTGCCTCAATCGATGTTGAGTTGGCAACATGTCAAATCATCGAGCCTATCGACATCCCATTAGAGAGATCTTCATTTGCGTACTATCAAATACTCGACACCAGCTCCAATGCCCTCTTTCGGGGGTCTCATCTCATCACCGCATCCTGCCGCATCCAAGCCAAGCCACCGCCCATTCAAGTCTGTCAAACTGCGGCCGTCCTGACTACGATTGAGCTTAGGTTTATATTCAAATAAATGCACGTGCACAGATCATTTGTGTACAAATGAAACGGCTGCCGTGCTATTAACAGCACTATATGCAATTACAGAACCGGCTGTATTTGCTCCCTAACCCTTCAATGCTAAGTACTTCCGCATGTTACTTATTCCCACCTTCGAGCTAGTGCGCATAAAACCGATGAGGTATGTGGTTATATTCACTTTCTCTTGATCCACGTAAAACAATCAACGCTATTCATCATTCATCAACAAGATGCATCTTATGAATGCTTTACTTCGCTTTGTGATACCTTACTTAACATTCAATCTAGTGTCATTACCGTGGATGGACAAGTGGGATGGTGTTGCTTATTATAACCCAACTGCCGGAGGCGGATCGATGCTCATCAACGCTGGCGATGGATACGGTGAACCTATGAATGTATTTCTCTTTCATTGCCATACAGTATATAGTCTGATTGACCCCAAAAACTTAGGTTATCATCTCTGGCCTTAGCTCTCCCGCTGTCCTCACATTTCACGGAGCTATCAATTTTGCCCGTGCTATTGGATTGTAAGCATAGAAATAATCGTGAACTGCATCTGGCTTATTTGCTATTGATAGTTCTGAAGAATGTTTCGGCCTTCACTTGGGTGGCTATATGCCCGCCGACTTGGGAGATGGAAACGGATGGGTCAATCAAACCATTGAACTTCGCCAGGACTATGGAAGCGCAGGAGGTGGAACATGTTTCGAGAGCCTTGTCGGAGGCAATCATTTTCGGTAATTTTATCGACCAGTGATCTAGGGTGGTGATAAGATTCGTACAGCATTTTTGTGCAGAACGGCACTGCGGCGGACAGTGGCGCTCTCTTCCTAGCGTAAGCCATATTTATATTGTATATTGTTTCATTTGTAGCTTACTTGTGCCAGCGTGTCTCGAGAGGAGGTACGTAATCCAAGGGTTTCGTTGCACAGCTGAGCGCTGAACGCCAACCTTAGCCCGTATCAAAACATCATGATATCGTGCCAGATGGGTACAATATCGGCCGGTAAGTAGCTCAGCGATCATAACGAACAGATCACTCATCCAGTTTCAGCGACCAGCTGGTGTCAGCAGCTGTTGGTAAAACACGGTATCATGGGGTCAAATACGTTACGACCGCCCAGAACATCACTGGTCTACTGGCCGCTGGCGCTGATAGTATTAACCATGGTGAGCTTAACCGGTTGAGTAATAGTTGCTCGTCTGACATCAGGGTCACTGTTAGGCATCGCTCAAGATGGTATAGTTACGTTGTTGACCGTTACGATTGTTTGACAATAGTGCTTGTTGGATGTCTTTGTCTTTGGGTGCCATGTTGCTCAAACACGCAGAGGGTACAGTTGCCAGGACAAGTGTATTTACAAATTAGATATAAATTTTAAATAAGAGAAATACAGTTGAATCCACAGTGCAGAATCCGATTCATAATCGTGCGCCTCTCGAGGCGCTTTGACGATTAGGCACGATTAAGCTCATAATCCGATTCTCAGCGTCCAAAATCGGTTTTGAATCGCATTCCGAATCGCTCCTATGATGATCGTTCACTCTGACTACCACTATCATTTTCTTTTCCTTGAGATTTCCCGATTCTTTGCTCGTCTCATTGACAAGCGAAGATGCTAGAGTAATATTACAAGTGCTGTGTGTAGTGCGACACAAATCAATGAAGTAAAGCCAAATGCAAAGAATTTGAAAAAATCCTGGACAGGATCAAAGACTATCGATCCGTGCCGTTCACAAATCCAGATCTACTTCTCCCTCTGCATCTTCCTCGTCCCACATAGACTCGTCATCGTCTTGAGCTGGCTGTGAGGACTCCAACGTCTCAGGCACCTCGGAACTTCGCGATACGCCATCATAACCGCATTCGGACCACATGCGTTCTTCTTCCTCGGCCTCTTGGCGGGTCCGGCGTCGAACACGATTAAGAACCAAATCAAGCTGGATGTAATTTGTATCGTCCATGGCAAACTTACGATGCCTCCGTTCCTGTGTGTGCTGAAGGACAGAGCATTAGGATACTCATATACAGAATCAAACGGAATCCTACCGTGTCGAAATCATCGAACTTCACGCGACAACTCTCACAGTAACCAGGTTTGCTCCCTTCGTCGCGCTTTGGTAATCGAAGGGTGTTCGTACTCCTACTTTTCCTGAGCAGTGGGCGATCCGGAATTGTAAGGGGTGGGCCCATGCCTCCTGCTTTTCGGCCGATAGTGTGAGTTGCATTCGGAGCTTTTCGAGATGTTACGACTTGTTGTTGGATCCTGGACCGAAGAGAAGCAGGTAGCTCCAGCGTCCTAGAAATACCGCCCGCATTGGATGTTGTGCCTCTTGTGGATGTAATACCAACGCTATTGCCGGATGCTGCAACATATGACCCAACACCTGTCGAAGCAAGGTAGCCTGACGCAGTCGCTGACTCTCTTGCATCCCCATCTCCGTAGTCAGCATCGAGGTCAACGTATTCTTCAATAGTTGCCTGACGATGCAAATTATTCATCGACACTGAACGACGGAGGTCGCCAGCTTTGCGCGAGAGCATCTGAACCTCCGCTTGCCTTTTGCGCTTCAGCGCCTTAGCCACCTTCTCTACGCGTTCGTTCTCATTTTCCCTTTCCGCTTTTTGTGCTTTTTCCCAACGCCTTCGTTCCCTTTCATCGAACTTTATAAAAGGCCCCCGTGACCTTGGGTCGCAGTATAAGATTGGATACGCAGGTTGCTCTTTCCCGTCGTGCCCCCGTTGTATGGGATACTCTAGAGCGTGAATTGTCGCCAACTCCTGCCGTACGTCTTCTATAAGCACGAAATAACTCTGTTTCGAAAAATATCGATAATCATGTCGCTTTTGAGTAGGGTCGCGTTCTGTGGTGGTACCATGAAGACGTTCGGTTTGAAGTAAGCTAGATAGTGATCGTTTGTTGGAAGCAGGGGCAAGAGAGGTTGCTTGTGCAAGAGGTTTTGTAGGGGAAAACGCAAAGGCCGGTACATCACATCGTTCCAGGATGTTATCAAGTTTTGCCGGACTCCATATCTTCATATTAAAGGCCTTTGCCTTCTCCACAAGGTTGAAACTTTGTGAAGCGGCATCCTCGGTAGCACTGCAAATTGATCATATTAGTGTGGTCTACAGCAACGGAATAGTTCAATGCACCGTCCACGGAGTTTGATTGGGCTTTTCAGTGAACTGGCTCGTGCTGAGAAGCCTTGCAATCGATTCTCCTTGTTTGCAGTAGGATCAATTGGAGTAATAGGTTGATTAGTGATAAGATGTGTGATCTCGTTGGAGAAAAAGTCATCCACTTGCTAGAAGCACGTTGATAGAGTGTCAGACACTTGCACAATGAACACGGAAAATCGGACATACTGATTTGAGGTGCACCACCCGTGCTGCTAACGAATCTCGCAGGGCAGCACTCTCAGGATCCGACAAATCCAAGTCGAAATAAAAGACCCATCCAGGAAATGCACGAGTGTATTTGAAACGAAACTCGGCCTTCTGAGCCTCCCGTTCTACGCGCCTTCGTTCTTTATCCTTGCGGTCCTCGCCGTGGGTGGCTTCTGTTGGAGCAGGTCTTATTCGCTTGATGGATTGGGGCACTTCTCCCGCAGGGTCCGGTGATCGAGGACGTTTGAGCAACAGGGAGGCCGAACGGACTCCTTGCTTGAAGGGAGACATGGTAGGAGGAACTTGAAGTGGCAGGGCGCGTGTACTTAGTGGACGGCGGTTGGTTGTAGGCATGACTGTGGAGAGGCTAAGACAAATAGCACCACGTCACGCAGGTAATATTATGAACGAGATACAGGATGAGGAGATGGTGGGAAAAGATATTATATCGATATCCAAGTTGATAGTAAATCCGGTGGGAGCACAAATTTAAATAAACAACGCGACGCGTGCGATGCAAACGACGCAATAGTTCATTGATTCACTGTCTACTAAGCCTACTCTCGTGCAGCTCACTGGTTTTTATCTCAGTCTCTTCAATTCAATGCAACTTCCAAAAGAATTATATAATATGCAGTACACGGAAGTACCTAGCGTGGCCACGGCAAAGAGAGCTTCTTGCATTCACATTTGTATTACACTTGGAGTACTATACGAGCTACCACCTGCACCGACGACAGCCCGAGTATCTGTATCGTACTCATGAACAAAGGTTATAATTGGGTGGCACGTGACAATCACGTGACCGCGTACTATTTGACAAGACAGTAGATATCAATGTCAACGCGTAGGAATCATGCTGTGGACAGGGATTAAGACGCGTCAAGATGACGAAATGAAAAGCAGGAGTACATACAGACAAATGCATCTGTCACTTCAGCTAACGGACTTTCCGTCAATTCCTTGGCGCGACTGTCAGCGCTATGTGAGAATAAAGAGTCATCCAACGCCGCGAATGCGCTATAGGTAAGAGAATGTTGATCACACACGGCATGTTGTTTTGCTAGAGATAGAGTGCTTGCAGACCGGCTGTCCTTCGCTTTCGCGGATGTGGGCATGACTGCGAACGGAAACGCCTTGGTCTTTTTGTACGATTGCTTCCCCTGGTATTCAGTTGGGTTGATGTTCTCCTTGTTCGAGACAGATTCAAGACGAGTGGAAGGCATAGCCAGCTACCGTAGCGTGTGTAGAAGATAATGTGTATCACCAGAAGTTGAATGAAATCAACGGATGTTTGTTTACTTGCAGTACTGAGTTTTCGAGACTTTATAAACCTGGGACCTCATTGCATTGAGGCTAGCTTGTCATGGAAACGTTGGACTGTTCCTCGAGTAGTGGAACTTTGGAAGTGCGAACAATGGTTTATTAACCGAACAAACGAGGCATCCAAGAAGTTACATAGCTATGTCCCACCTGTCTGTGGAATCTGTGGATGCGATAGTTGACAAGCACCTGCTCACTCGGTCAACACAATAAGATAAACTCATTATTACCACTTGCAAGTTGGACTGTCCCATGTTTGGTCGTGTTAGGAAGAGAAGGCTTTGCCAATTAACACCAAATAACAGCCACGCTATTCCAGTGAGCGCTAAGCATAGCATAACTAACATCTGACAACTGGTAATCATCCCGTGTTTGGAATGTCACTGTTTGGTGATGCGTGGAATCAGCATGAACACGGCATCGATTTCGGACTGGGTACCCTGCCACATATAACACCTCAGTTCTTCATCCCTCGAATGGTCGATAAACCTCAAGACCCCATAGTGTATGCGATTGAGAGGGAGAAGGCCACAACTCTAGGCAAACGCGATGCGCGTGATTTTGATCCAAGAGATGTTGCGCGCGCTCGAAATGTTTCTGCACCTCCCTTGTTGTCACCAGAGGTGCTATGGGCAAAATCAGTGACCAGCGGTGATCAACATTCAGTGAGGACTCCCTACACTGCGGTATGAAAACTCAATAATAAATTGCAGGATAAAGTTGTCTCCTGGGACGTTCTACGCCAATCACACCCTGACCGTTCATACAACACTCCCTTCTTGACTGAACAGTCTTCCGATGTATCAGCTTCAGCACAATACCAGTTAGATTCTTTTTTTTTTGCAATATTAATGGCATGACAAATTAAACATTTAGCATGCGGCCTTTGCCGTTTGACCTGCGAGCAAGCGTAGTCTATGTGAATGAGCTTGAGCTGCTTGAGTCGTTGAGAATGACAGTTCTCGGGACTTCATCTTTTCTACACACGTGGGATCCAGTTTCAGAGACCTTCGTATCATTCGGAGGCGCAGAAAATCTGCTGAACAAGCTGATTATCAGTGGCAAGGATGAGACGATGAGCAGTAGGTGAGAAAATAACTTCAATTTCAATATGTTTGTCTATTAATGTGATGGCGTAGTCTCCTAAAGCGATTTTTAGACATTGGTACCTTGATGCGACGCTTAGAGGCATTCCTCAGTGTTTTACGAACGCGGTGGGTTCTATGATGCCCATCCATGATTCACGCTGTCTAAATGAGAATGTAGACGCAAAGAGGAAAGTGCAACGGTTCATGCTTTCTCCCATGCGCTCTCTGTGGTGCTCGTTTATCTACGTGACCAGCTTTCTCGTGGGCCCCTTTCTAACTTTTGCATTCCCGTCTCCTCGAAGACCCTATCTGGAACATGGCTATATTATGGGGATTTTGAAGAAATTGTCGTTTCTCTGGCGTCACTTTGCCAAAGGGTATGTTCGCTGACGTTTTCTCGTTTACTTCTGACGTGTTCTATTAGGGTCTTGGACTGTCTCCCTCGCAATACCCACGATTTACGATGAAACCAGTGGTTCTACTTTCTCGTATATACAAGTATCTCGATACCCATTTTCGCAAATCGTCTTCCCGAATTTTGGTTGCTGTGTTCGCTTATCTCCTCACAATGTCCTCGAAAAATTACTTACAGGCATTGTGTCGCTCAGTTGCCTACGCTGACAGCAACAGTCAGTGGGGAGCAACAAGCCGGCAGCCTCAGCGGACTGCAATTGGTCCATTGTACATCGAAGACTTTGATCAGGCGTCGCCTGAGGATGATGGTGTTCTCTTTACTGAAGATGATGAATTACCGTCTTTTATACCACGCGATTTGGTAGAAGTATTGCCGGCCGCTCAAAAATCTCTCAAATTTCTCACTGCCGCAAAACCTGGTCATCCTGTGCTAAATCCCCCGGTGCGACGGCCGTTTATCACTTGGGTGTGGTCAACCAAAGATATTGAAGACTTATGGAGAACGGGGTCTCATGTTGAGGCCGGTGGTGTCGCGCCAACTATCAGCCACCACAACCCCCCTGATCTGGCTTCGGCTGATGCTAATCTCCATGGGTACAGCTACCAGTCCGACCTCGTTGGTTTTCGGGTTTTCGACCTGGAGCCTGGCTCAAACGGAGACAATACATTCAATGAGCACTCAATGCATGCTGCATTGGAAAGCTTCATCCTGTCCTTTCCGCCCGTTCTCCCTTCAATCACGCCGAACCTGAGTCTCCTGACTAGCCTGGTCTTTTCTCCGCTCATCTTACATGCCGCCTGCCTTTCTAGTGCACTATTATCGATATTCCTGGACCAGAACTCGTTTCTCTACCTACACGACCATCTCGTTCTACTTCGTTCACATATGCTCCTAACTTCCCCATCGTTCAAATCACGACTCACATCTGCTTTGTTCTCTGACACCGATGACCGCGAGGTTGTCGCTGGAGGCGGAAAATCATTCGCACTGTCCCGCCAGAGGAGTAGATCTGCCGCTGGAGTGGCTCGTCATGTCACCAGTCGTTGGGCCGTCGGCTTAGCCCCGTTCTTGACAGAGCGAGGGACGTGGCCTCCTGGGGGTGCTGACCTTAGCTTTTTCCTGAGAACAGTTATCGTGGACTCTCAGGACACATGTTCATTTGGCCCCGACGATAGCCAACAAGAGCATGAACTTGGTTCAAGGCGCATAGCAGAGGAAGCTGAAGTTCGTCTTGGGTTCGCTATCAGAGACCTCGCCAGCGATACGGGACGTGAACGATGGCTCAACCCACTTTGTGAGATACGTTTTCGTTATGTATAGTATGTGTACGCTAAGTTATCATGCGCACTTAGACATCGAGTAAGTAACGTCTTTTTTGCTGCAGGTCGAAGGTGCTTCATAGATTCCTTGACCAGAGCATTAGACTTTCTGTACCTCGACTATAAGGTTCCCCATCCTTTGGACGTGATTATCACACCGGACACTACATCCAAATACCAAAGGATTTTCGCGTTCCTTTTACGCGTGATTAGAGGTGAGCTACGGTTATCTTGTACTTCCATATGTTCAACGAAACTGCAGTGGAATCCGCCATTCGAGCGGCTTTCCGCATGACGCATCAAAATGTACTATTTTCAACCTTGAACCAATCCAGGAAACTCCTCACTCACTTCCGTTTCGTGGCGCATTCGTTCGTGACCACCCTCTCCGCGTATATATTCGATGTAGCAATTGGAGGCAACTTTGACGCATTCCTGGCTCGAGTCGCTGCGTGTCGTTTGGGAACAAGCTCCGAGTTTACTGATGTCTTTTCGGTCGCTGAGGCCCACTCTGCTGTCTTGAATGACATTCTCGGTGCTTGTTTGATACGCTCGGCTCAACAAGAAGCTGGTGACCTTCTCAGTGGGAGCCTAGAACTTATCCTAGAGCTCTGCGTTATGATCGGTGACCTCAACGACGGGCGGTTGCAAGAGTATCAGGCGTCATCAGCTCTTGATACACTCTTTGCTGCATTTCGTAATAAAATGTCAACCATGGTACGTACAGCTGACTGCTTCACTGAAGCTAGTAGTAGGCTGATTTCGGATCCTTCGGTTGCAGATCAAAGTTCTAGATGTCCTACTGGAGAAGGATCTGAAGGCATCGCAACGCCAGGAACTCTTGCTTGCATTACAGGAACAAAGCGATGTTCGCCATGCCCCTGGTGGCGTGGAAGCGTTGCGCCACCTTATATTACGCCTCGACATCAATGAATGGTGGAAAAATTTGAATTCGTAAAATGGATGCGGTACAACGCAGCATACAGTGATTTATCTAATGTTACGTGAGATGTTGGGTAGTATGAGTTCCGTATCGTAAAAGACATAACCATAAAGAAAGACAAACATTAGTAATAAGAAAAGAATGATGCAAAGTTTATCTGAATGGATACATAGTAGCACTGTGGTAACGAAGAGAATTTGCGTTTAGTCGTATCTAACCTTCAAATGCTTCATCGAAAGGTTTATCAGCGGTCATGCCTGACACTGAGTTCGTCTTCGACTCTCGTGCGATACGTCCACATTCCCTAGCCCATATAGCCCTAACTTCCTCTTCACGTACATCGCTGGCACCAGAGTCGTCGGTCACACCCAGGCCACGCAGGACTTCATCCACGCGAATGGTTTCCGGAAGCTTGATGTCTTGACCTGCTGCAGCTCCCTTTGCAGTTCCACCGAACGATGCAGCTCGACCGAGTGCACGACGACCAGTCTTCGATGGAGAGGCAGTTGCCATCCGAGTAGACCTCGACGCTACGAGTCCTACAGTCTCTAGCATCCCTATCAGATCTGAGAACTCGCTTCTGGAAACTGGTGTAAAGATGTCGTTATCTGCACGTGTAAGCACAGTTGAGTAGTATGCATGGAGCTGGGCGACGTCGAGCCCAGCAGTCCTTTGAGAAATGATAGAGCCTGCACGCTTCACAGGGGACTTGGTAGGCGTCGAGGTGGTAGGCGCAGAGAGGGACGAAGTGACCTCCACGCGTTTCGATGCAAGAAGCATGCATAGGAGAGCCAATCTGACTTGCAAACCAAGATTACGGACCTTGGACACGGTCTCATTGCTGGTAGGGGTAGGGGATAGTGCCAAGGAAGAAGGGGAACGACCACCACCATTGGATGGTAGATATGCCTTGAGGGCTGCAAGGATGTGATCCGGTTTGACGATGAGAGGTGGAGTGGTGAGAGGATTTGCATCTGCATCTGGGACTTTCGAACCCGTGACAGCCAGGTCTATTGCCCCCCGAAGTACCTCAAACAAGGCTCGAACGTCACCAGTTTGCGACGCAATTTTTTTCGTGAGGAGATTTAATGTTGAAGCAGGAAGGAACTTTTTGGCTTGTTCTGTTGTTTCCAGGAATTCCAAATTGTCATAGAGAGGTGAGAGACGTGTTTGCAGCACTTGAAGAAGTTGCTGGGAAGAATACGCGGCAAAGTGAAGGGTCAGGACGCTGGAAGCTTCACGAGTGGACAACTGCGCAAGTGGTGATGTGAGAGTGTGTGTATTTGCAATTCCGATGGTGCGGAGGGTGGACGAATGTTGTTGAGACATGGAGAAAATTGAAGAAAGCGTTTGATTTGAAGATGCAATATGGTCGAGCTCGTCCAGGACAACAACACTGGTACAAGGTCAAATGATGAAATGGGCAGTGGTCATGGTACATACCACTTATGTTTTAAAGTAGAGAGTGCTCTCTCGACCGCTTGCTTACCCTTGACTTTGCAAGGTTTTGTGGCATTTTTGGAAGCCCTTGTGCAACACAACTCTTCGTGAAGACGATCCCAGAGGGCATCCAGCCCATCCAAGGCCATGCAATTAATGGAGATAACTCTTAGATCGGACGTCCCTTCGGACCCCTCGAACGAACGCAGAACCGAGTTGACAAGCGCTGTCTTTCCTGTCCCAGGTGTACCAGAGATGTACAATGACGTGTGCGCGCTATCGCACCATGACGAGGCGACGAATTCCAGAATGCGTTGTCGTTCATCCTCTCGTCCAGATATGGGAGATATACTTGTGTTGGTCGAGCGAAGTAGTCCTCGAGCACGCGTGTATACAGGAAGTAACAAAACTGGGGGTGTTGGAGGGGGAGTAGATATCACTAACGTGTGTATGGAACGCGGTGTATCGACTGCTACGTCATTCCGCGAGTCAGTACGGAATGGAGGTACGTTTTCCTTGTTTGAATCTCCTTGCACACTAGAGAGCGAGATACGGGCGCGTTTCGATTTAGGGCTTTGTTCCGGAGTGAGCATGTGCTGTGACAGGGTTGCAATATCGCCTGTAGATGCTGATGAGACAGCCTTTTGGTCGACATGATGTGAACGCTTTCCAAGGACTGAACCTTGAGATGACCGTGTTTGCATGATTGGAGATTGAAAGTAACACAGCCTGTGTTGTAAATGACTATGACTAGAGAATATTAAACGTCGCCTAAGTACTAGATGGACGTGGACAAGAGACTGGTGAATGGATAAGTTCAAGTTTTGACCCACTATGGACAATTCGCATTATAGCGGGTTCCAAATTTTAAGCTCCGCTGATCACTCATTTCAACGCGACGCGCTTGAACGCGTAAGTCATGTGACTTCATTCGTGTTGTATTGGATTTTGCGTACATAAGCTCATCATACCCGAGTTTATTTCAAACTAGAATTCTTCGGCTTTGACAGCAGCGCAGCAGCCGCAGTCAGTTCTTCTGATTCCCGCAGCTTGCGAGCACTGCCTGTTGGAACTTCGAAGTGCATTAGGGCCCTGGGACGTGACTTTGATGTGGCTGGCATCATGGAGTGGTGTTTGAGTGGAATTAACAATTAGACTCTTCTGCACCTCGTGCTAATGTTTCACCGCGTTTGTTACTCTCCAACTTTCGATCCTGGCAAAGTGGGTCAGAAAATATGACCGTAAGCATATCTCACTCACTTCTAGCCTTGGCCTTTGCTCTCGCTTTGCAATCTCTTGAGGTTGTGCGTGGCGCTGGAATCATGTTCCTTCTCGATGACAGGGATGGTGGTGATAATCACGATGGCGGTGACGATAACAATAACAATGGCCAATCTACCACATCGTACACCACTACCAGTACGACCTCCACATCTACATCTACATCTCAGTCAAGCTCGAGCTCCACAACTACTTCCACATCTACATCTCAGTCGAGCTCGAGCTCCACAACTACTTCCACATCCACATCCACATCTACATCCACATCTACATCCACATCCACATCTCAGTCGAGCTTGAGCTCCATAACTACTGCCTCAGGCACACTAACCAGCTTCAGCTCGAGCTCCACCAGTTCCTCCAACCCATCCCAGAATAATGGGTCTCCAACCTCCAGTCAAGGGCTTAGCACTGGAGAGCGAACTGGTCTAGCATTTGGGATAAGTAAGCTAGAATTGTCCGAGCCTTTCCCGAAAAATATTAACTCGGTGATTCCAGTGTTTCTCTTGATATTCTGCGCAATACTAGTGTGCTACTTAAGGAAGCGGTCTCGTAGGGCTCGGGAGAGTGTCGATTATGGACCTGTCCTTCTGTCCTCAGAAGTGAGTCAATACCGTCCTCCCGATTCTGTTACATCGAGAGAGAGAGACCTTCCACCCCTACCTCAATTGGATACCGCATATCCCAATTCACCTGATATCTTGGAGTCTTCATCCCTCTCAGCTATCCCAAGCGCCATTCCCTCATCGAGCGACAGTTTGCATCCCCCATCTACTTGGAACCGTTATAGCGTACTGTCGCAGGCATCAGATTCTCAGCGAATAGCGACTCAAAATGAGTCCATTCTCCCCAACCCCTACGACACATTCCCAGCCCGATCTGCATCATACGCATCCATGTCTCCTTCTCCAACGCATTCGATACCCCATGATTCTTTGATTCCCGCGAGTGCTGCAATGATAGGCACTTTTACTACACCTCTAGCTGGTAGCTCCAGCAACATTCAGCTCGAGCGCCGGCTTTCTGTACTTCACACAGATATGATCCGACATCAGAAAGGACTTGAACTTGACCACAGGAAACGGAGTCTTGATGCTCAAGAAGCACAGGACCCTCCGCCGCAATATTCTTCTTGACTGAATCATGCACTATAATGCAATAATTGAACACTTTCGCACTATTTGTGACTGCCCTCGCAGATACCTATGACCTGGACTTTGAACAATAGTAGATTGTACCGCAGTAAAGCTCGAGGTCAACTCGTTCCTAGAGGTACTTATTGCTTGCTAGACGTTATTTACATTCTTCCGGTTATTTTACCTCGTCGTTACAAATCCCTTGCGACACTACAGTGAAGCTGGAAATTCTCTGGTACAATTTAAGCAGTTCATCTTTTTCGCAGATCAGAATCTAATTCGGCCACTTCTCTCAGTTGACTCCCGATAAGCCGAATCCCGATTCGAGTGTGTACGAACTTGAATGTCACCCATTATGCGAGCAGTAGCGGTGAAGTTGTCGTTGTTCTCAAATGGGGAGATGTAGAATGGACTCGGTGGGGCACAATGACGTATATAAGGACGGCTTGAGCCAGGCCCACGCATCATGGCCACGGTGTGCTACTCAGCGAAGTAACCCTCGGCCCGGGTCCCCTTAGTCAGACTTCCTTCAGAATCTCTGGCTCAGGCGCTCAAGTCTCTCCGCTCAACGTTCACGATGACGTTTGTACATCTTGATGCATTTACTCCACCAGTTGGCCGCAGTGGCCGGACCACGACTCGACCTAGTTCAAAGTCTACCCGGTCTACTACTAGTACTAATACCCAGTCTAGCTCTGGAACTTCCACTACAGGCACAATCTCCAGTTCCAGCTCCAGTTATGCAAGCACGACTAGCACCAGTTCCTCCGGGTCAAGCTCGTCCCGGAAAGTGTTTAGCACTGGAGCGCGGGTTGGGCTAGGATTTGGGCTAGGTGAGCTGACATTTCACGAGCCTTTCCCTCCAAAATTTTTGACTTGTTTCTTGCTTTATTCCAGTGTTCTTCCTGTTATTATGCGTAATGCTGTTTTTCTACTTGAAAAGACGATTCAAGGGGGCTTGGGAAAAAGTCCATTATCATCATCACGAGCCTGTCCCTTCGGCACCGGAAGGGGGATACTTTCCACCTTCACCTCGGCTGGATGTCACACATCCAAATTTCCAATACCAATTATCAGCACCCGCTCATCCTGCCGCACCGTACTATTCTCCAGCATATTTAATACCCTATGAAACTTCGGCGGGTGCTACGATGATGACGCCTTTGAATACGCCGCAGCCGGTAGTTCACTGAGCAGTTCTCACCCTGGGCGTCAGCTGCCGGCGCTTCGTGCAGATAAAATTCAACATCAGAACGAACTCGCAAAGAGGGAACGAGGTTCTGATATGGCTCAAGAACTGCACGACTTCCCGCCAAGATATATCCTGATAAGACGTTTAAAGCCGTAACTTTATGCGGTACAGATTTATAACACTTGTCAATTGTTGATCGAGGCTGCTAATTTCGTTCTCAGTAGATATTCGCTTGTCGCTAAACAACTGGATATATCATTCGTATGTGATATAATAGGTTTCATTTCATGCCAGTAGTTTTATATACTCCTACTCTACTGAAGGCATCTCTTGCGTAGGCGTAGGTAAAGCGGTTGATCCTCTGTTCCCTAGGCAATGTTTGTAGAGGTTCTACTTGATATCGGAGGTGGCATCTATTATCGAATTTGGTACCGTCTGGTAAAACTCTGGACTGTCGAAATTCCAGACTTTCTGGAGTTCAGTGGTCGGGGGATTTAATATTCAATGACCGTAGATTCATTGCGCTACCTTACTTGCTTCAGTGACTCCCCCTACGACTGTCTTTCCACAATTTTCCCCATTAAAATCCAACTGCTCCTCTTCCTAGTATATTGCTACTTAAGCCCAACTGGTTGTAGTTTACGTTCTGGTTTTTCCACCTTACCAAATACCGAATTGCCAGATCCCCCTCCTACGCTGCTGGAGAATATTTCATGGCATTCAAGCGTTCATCTTTTTTTCTAGTCCCCTAGTGAAATCCCGGCCCAATTCATATCGAGGACGTCTCATATCCCGCATGTCTCTTAACAGGTAGTGTAGGCGTGCATGTGGGTTCTTATCGATAAAATATATTTGTCCTGACAGTAACGTTTCTTCTTCTGCCTTTTTCTCAGATCTCCGGTTGGTTCGGCTATAAAGTAATTTTCCCAGCTCGTTACTCGAATCTCGATTACGATTATCTAATAAGCTACTTACAGTAAATAAACAAAGTTTAACAAGTTGCTATTCCCACCATGATGAATTCACCAGGTCGTTTCTTCATGGCGCGTGCTCTTCGGTCTGAAGCGAGAGCATGATCGAAGTACTAGACGCGAACATTCGCATTTATCATCATACTATCCCTTTGCTGGAGGCCAAGCTGGCGGTCTTTTGTGGTGGGAGAACATGCCGAGGAGTATTCACTTAGAGCCTCTTCTTTCCGTAGTACCACATGCAGGGCTGTCATTGCAGGCGACGTCAAGCGGCTAGTCTCGGATATGGACGACATTCAATCAGTACTTGAAGCGCTGTAATCTTTCAGTCGTTGAAACAAATTAAAATCCGTGCAAACCTTCGCCTTAACCGCATCACAAGACACTCGCTAGCAGGAAGCCTGGTATCAACTTAGACGCGGTGCGTAACCTCAAAAACACATTTGCATTGAAGCCACCACTTACAATCTAAAGTAACCGACCTGCTTACTGATCAATGTCGACCAATGAATCTTTCGTTTTTTGTAGTTGATGAGTTTCGCCTGGCACAACCGTGTTCCGGCAGAAGCCTGGGTCCACAGCATGTGCCCTATCGGCTCCCGTCAGGGTGAGAGCCAATCTAGATCTATGGCATCACTCTCCTACTACTAGTACGTATACGTATACGGCCTCGGGCATGGCTATTATTATTTTTGGCTTGGATATGACTTGGCATACGGACCTACTCACATATAGTTGAGGCAACGGCCGCATGCCTCACTAGTTCTTTCCTCCACATCATCGAAGCACTCGGGAGTATCAGGCTTGAGTCTATCTAACGATGGCGTTGCCGTTCAGTCCACTGACGTCACTACCAGGTCACACACCTACCCCCACACCTACCCCCACGCCTACCGTCACGCCTACCCCCACACCTACCAGTGCACCATCAGTTGTGACCACCACTCTATCAAATACCCAGTCCAGCACTACAACCAGCTCTAGCTCAAGTTACGCAAGCACAACAAGCACCAGTTCCTCAAGCTCGTCTCATAAAGGGCTTAGTACTGGAGCGCAAACTGGGATATCACTTGGAATAGGTGAATTGACATTTTACGAGCCTTTCCCTTTCAAATCATTGATTTGATTCCAGTGTTTTTCCTGATATTATGTGTACTGGTTTTCTACAACTTAAAGAGGCTATATCAGAGGGCTCGGGAGAAAGACAATAATCAGCCTGCCTTGCCGATGTCGGAAGTTAACCAATACCTTCCTCCTCAATCTGTCACATATCCAGGGGGAAACCCTTCACCTCCACCTCCACCTCCATCTTCATCTCGGCTGGGTACTACGTATCCTGATTCAGCTGATATCTCCAGCGCGGCTCCTTTGTTGAGCCACAATTCCTATCGGAATTCATATCCTGTATCTACTCAGAACCGCTACAGCACATTGTCGCAGACGACAGACCCTCACCAAATAGTTACGCAAGATCTACCTACTTTCCCAAATCCCCATGACCCATTCTCAGCACCCGCTCGCACTGCATCGTTCCATTCTCTAACACATTCAACACCCCATGATGCTTCGGCGAGCGCCGCAATGACGGCCACTTCTGATGTGCTAGCAGTTGGTAGTTCAAGCAACTCCCAGTCTGAACGCCGACTTTCGGTGCTTCACGCAGATATGACTCGATATCAGAAGGAGCTTGAATTCGAGCACAAACGAAGTCTTGAACAAGGTCAAGAACCGCACGACCCTCCTCCACAATATCCTTCTTGAGTTTGCGTCACGCAGTACATCACGATGATCCAGTTCTTCCTCATCTTGAATGTTTCCCGTATTCTGACAATTTTTTATGTAAAACCTTGGACATCAACAGTACGGATTTATAACGCTCAATAATTGCTCGAGGTCTCAGCAGCTAACTCGTTCCTAAGAGGTGCTCGTTGCTACTTACAGGAACTGTGAGTTCTAGTCCTATGTAGTTTCTATTCCCCGGTAGTTTCACCTTACCGATCACTTCCTACTTTACTGGAGGCTAGCACCTTTCATAGTTCACATGGTATAAAATCGTTGATTCTGTTCCCAAATAATCAAAACCTTGCAGACTGTAGTTTGGCCTTTTTTGCTCTACTCGAAACTTCAGTCTCCACGACACAAGCAAGTGGGTACGTGCTTGTACTACGTAATTTTTTCAGCCGGCAGTTCCACCCTTACTACTAGTGACCCGGTCCAGCTCTACCTCATGCAATCACCACTAGCAGCTCCTCGAACTCAGCCCCGAACAACGCATATAGCTTGACTTCAGCTGCCGGTCGAGGACTCGGCAGGCAGTGACTGCCGCGCGAACCAGTCTAGTGTTTGGGATAACCCGTGAACTGACGGTATCTACTATCCGAGCTTTTCCTTCCAAAATGTTGACTCGATTCTGGTGTTTTTCTTACCATTATCTGCAATGCTAGTTTGGTACTTGGAGAGATGATCTCGTATCGCTTATGAGAAAGCCTTTGATAGACCTGCTATTTTGTTTCCACCCGCTCCTGATGCTCCAGAAAGAGCAAGCTCTTCCTCCACCTCCACCACAGCTGAATCCTGCGTACCCGAATACGTCCAATATCCCGCGTTCCTCACGCTATTCAGCCAACTCAAGCATCATCTCCCTGTAGTTTATTTATTTATTCCAATTTCTGTCCATTGGGGTAATATACCATATGTCGGACAGTACTATCTAGTCTAAGAAGCCCCTGCACCCTCTACATCTCTGGAATCGCGAATACCCTGACGTGAGGATGTCCCCCATCCCCTGTAGTTGAGGTTCACACTCTGCGTCTGCTTAGAGTCGCTACAGTATATTATCGCAGGAACCATACCAAATCCCGTGCGCATTTTCCACACCTGCAATGTCTTAGGATACTTCAGTTCTCGCTGGTACTGCAACGACGAGCACGTTAGTTGTACGTGGCTCAAACAACTCTTGGGAGCCCCTGCTCTGCAGGACCCTCCACCAGAATATATTCCGCGAACTACACTATGATAACAGCTCCCTTTTTGGACCGTTCGTCTTCTATGATTGTTTCAGTTTTCTCCAGGTGGTAATGAACACTGATCACACTATGATATAGGTACTTCCGATTTATGTCGTTCTATGTTCTACGTGTTTGGCACATTCACGACGCCGTATTGTCCATAAAATCGCGCAGGACGCTGTCAAAGTCCATTGTGCAAAAGAGGTGTGATAGCACGCCTGACATTCATATGACCGTCACACAGACATCTCGATAAAATGACAGATTTTATGAGCCAAGTAATGTATAAGAAAGTTGGACTTCTGATTTGAGGAGCTCGACAGAATCTCGATTTCCGCCTTCCTTCGGATGTGGAGCATTCGCGTGAGCTCTTTTCTATGGGCACATTCAGTTATCGAGTTACGGTATGAAATTTACACCTGCCTCCATTTCGTGGGCACAACATCGGTGGGACGGCTGAGTACCGCGAGCGCCTAGAAAGGATAATAACATAATTTAAACTCACGACGGGAAACAAAGCCCGTCTTACCTTCTTCTCATCATGCAGCGTGATTGGGATCAGTGTGTTTAAATTTATTCCAAGGCTGTGTGAGAGTGAGCCACATCAGTAAGCACAGAGGTAGAAAGTCATCGGTATCTACTCTGCAATTTCGGATGTCCAGATGCCGAGCCATTTGATTCGTTTTGCTGCGAGTTTTTCGTTCTCATGTCGTAGGCTGTGGCTGCCGTACTTGTATACCGATAGAATATCGAGTCCATATGCATCGCCATCGACAAGTGCAACGATTGGGATACTATTGGTCGTGATAATGAGCACTTGGAAATGCTGCAGGATCAACTCACCGCGCCGGAAGATTGTCTGATAAGGTTTTCACGAGTTGTCGAGTAGCCACATCGGGATATCCCTTACCCTGATGGAAGTATATAAGCAGCAACACGGCAGTCATACAAGTTAGTCACAGTGATTATGAGCCCGGGACCGGGAAGCGACTGATGGCTTGCAAACTGAAAACGACATAGTGTTTGAAAGACGGCCTAGAGTGGGAACTAGATTAACATCTCCTGTAAGAAACGATTTCCGGCCCGAGAAAATACCTCTTTTTCGACCACAAGAACCCATGAAATATTCCCTTTCAGATCAAATCGCTCTATAGTTTCACCCGTAGGTATCAAAGTTCCCTGACGGCTGCATCCACAATCTGGGCTTGTCTTTCTGGAAAATGAACTCACCTCTGAGTCATTAATAGAAATTACGTCGCCTTCGAGAAGGTGAATTGTCAGTCCAGTGCCACATATAAGGCCCTTCGATGCAGCGCGCTAAAAAAATTCAAGGAATCATATCCGTGATAAGGTAACAGATAGGTTACAATTTTGAGGTCGGCCCGCTCTAGGCCCAATGTCGCGGCAAGATCATCCACCAGCTGACGTTTATGAGCAAGAATGCTAACACTACGAATCCATACTCAAAAAACGCACTCGATCAACGGTTCCCTGAGCTTTGAAGAGGGGAACATCCTTGTAGTACATGTCGCTAGGAACACTGTCAGATTCTTAGTCCCTTCTCAGGTTTCATGAGATACAGATACCGCTTTGTTAATGACACATTGTCGACTAAGGCTTGGTGAGCGAAGTCCATGACACGTAAAATCTGCGCTGTGTTTGAACGGTCATCGAGTAGAAATGAAGTCATTATGAAACGACTACGAAACCAACCGAATGGCTTTAGACTCGCCCCTCTCCGCTTCAGAGGATATCGTATGACTCTGGTGCTAAAAACACTGGCATATCAGAGGAGTTTGCGGCAATAGCAGATTTTGGCCCGGGGTGAAGACATTACCATTCGGAGGATGTTTTGTGACGATCGACTAACTGAAGCTCGATTTTGGAATATTTTGATCTTGAATTAATAGCTTCTTGAGAGCTCCTGGTGGACGTTGTATCAGTTCGTGAATTTCGCGGTGAACCAGCGAGCTGTTCAAGAAACGACAACGCTAGTCGTTCGATTTTTTGTATTGCCTCAAAACTTATCGGGCCCGTCAGCAAATAATGGAGCAGTTATATATCAGACGTACCGCAAAGAGTCCTCGTTGTCTTCGACCGATTCCTCCGAGTCTGATCCTGCCATACTTGGACATCCATCATCGGATGCGCTACGGTCGCTATCACCTTCAGAGACCTGCTCATTATGTAACTCATGGAAATCTACATCATGAGCCTCATTAGTAGCTGGATTCTGTAAAGCCGTGTCCGTATCGAGAATTGAGGCCATGAATGTTGATGAAGTCTCAGAAGAGTGAAAGGGTGAGTCGTAACGCGTAGATCACGTGCTTACTAAATCAACCAACTGTGTCTGGGTTCCCAGTTGACAAGTGATACTAAGTGCAGCCAAGAACTGATATCTAACAGAAAAGGACATTTTATTGAACCCAGAGTAAAAAACAAATAAAAGACGAAGACCAGGCAAAACTCAATGCTAACCCCAGGGGGAAACATCTATATCGAACCACTTGGGCAGCCTTTCCCAGAAGTCTTCTTTTGCTGCATCAACTACTGCTCCAAACTCTACCCGACAGTGTTCGCATGTTTTCATGGGCGAAACCTCGTTCAACGCGTCATCGCGGATCTGCATCTGTTCTGCTTCGGCCATCGCGTACAGTGGGTCTGAGGTTCGATTACTGATAATACCGTTGATGTCTCGCAGAAGTTCGAACGTGATAGCCTCGAACGCAATCTGACAGGTCCTCTTGACGGGGTGGCCATCCTTGCGACGTAGACACCATCGAGAAGGTTGTCTTCCTTCCAGGTGGTTGACAATGAACGTCGAGAAAAAACGAGAAGCTTGTTCGCGACCTTTGAGAACGGCCAGAAGATCGGCGTATTCTAATCTGACGCTCGTGCCGGTGAATGGTGATACAAAACCAATCGCAGCCTCACTTGGAGTGGAACGGGTTAGGTCGTACATTGCGGATGGCAGAAGCGGCAGGTAGTCGATTTCACGAGCCAGGTTGATGATTTCTCTGATTCAAAGGGTGGTCAACATTAAGTAGGTGATCAGTTAACTCGGCTAACATGGGATGCGGCAGAGAATCGCGTGGTGTATAGGTACCATCTCGTCTGGTCATAGAGGACTCACGCGCGTCCCATTGAGTAAGGGTAGTAGGCCAGTAGTTGGAGAGTCCGCGTAAGACATCATTCCGGAGATGGTGCACTTTGTATTTGGTTGACATGCGGAGGAGGCCTGAGAGCGTTGAGAATCCCTCTGAATCATAAGTTATGAATGATCTGTTGTATATCAGCTAGAATGGAGAGATAAAGATACATGCTCTAACATTCCATCATACATCGCTTTCAAGAAGTGCGCTACATCTGTAGACGGGTCTGGTAAGGTAAGGACTGGGCGGTCTTCGAGTGTCGGAGTGTTGTCCAGGGAGTGTATGAGCTCATTCAGAACCTCGGAATGCCGTGCCAGAAGCCCCTGGTGAACCAAGAAATAGGACATGCCAGCAAGCAAGACTATGTTTCCGTCATTGAAGTAAAGATCTGTATTTTTGCTCGCCATGTGCACGTCGGAAGAGTGCCTATTGGTGCTGAAATCCGCCGCATTCATGATGATTATTTGGCTTGTTCGGCGGCGTGTTTGATGGTGAAGAGCAAAGATCGATGACTTAAAGAAGCTTCAACCGTGAGAATCTTAATTTTCAGCTTGCCCTCGAGACTTAACTAACTTACTCTTCTTCAGCACATTTCTAGTTGTCTGCCCCTACTCTTGCTCTTGCACTAGCTCATCTTCTACTATCTGCTTTTCAAAATGGTCGATGCTCCCAGTGTCCGTGTCGTTCCCGGTGCCCTCCCTCCTACAAAATCTCAGAAGAAAAAACGTAGATCAAACAAGCCAAAAACTGCGGACTCGCCTGCCGAAGGCTCCGTCATTATTCCAGATGCTACTTCCGCTGCTCTTGTTGATAGAGCACCAGAAGAGTCGGATGTTAAGGAGGGCACAGTCGCTCCAGACCTTGTTGCACCTTCTGAAGCTCCGACCTTTGAGGATATGACCTCCAAATCTAGTCCGGTCGTAGAACTTCTCCAGAAACGCTTAAAACCTTTGAATAAAAAGATAGTACGTGACGCTATCGTTGAGCATTCTGGCTTCGGCACCAGGTAGCTGACGTATGTCATCCAGTCCCGCATAACGAGTTATGCAACAACGGATCACGAAAAGCTGAACGATGACCAAAAACGAAGTCTGAAGTCCCTTTCTTCGCTGGAGGCCGTTCAGAAAGAACTAGATGACCTCAAAAAATCGATCGAGGTTCGAATAATATCATCATTCACCCATCGACAACATAATAAATCTTTTTGTGTACTAGTCCCACGAAGCTGATGTTGCACGCGAAACAGCAGCAAAACGTGCAGATGCTGAAGCTGCAGAGGCTATCAGAGTCGCCAACTCTGTTGCTGCTGCCGAGGTAGGGAATTGATTGTAATTGACGGATTTTGTAGCTGAGTTTTTCCAGGCATCGTCAGTTAGCAAAGCCTCTGCTATACTGTCTCTAATCCGGTTGCATACATGTCTCTCAAATCGCCAGCCTCTTCCAGTTGTTCTTGATTTCAATGACGCCGAAGGGGAAGCAATATTTTCTGTTTGCTCATCCCTCATCACTGAGGAGTCAGAAACCAAGCAATCAATACTGTCTGGTCTATTCTCTGGACAAGGCGACTTCAATGGTGTTTCGTGTAAGAACATCCCTCGAATGAAACAACCCAGTATCAGGCTGACAGTCTGATAGATGCAAGGCTACTGGATGTTGTGCAGTGCTTCCTCAACCCCCCACGTGAACCGACACCTTTACCGGCGGAGCCCGATGCAGCAACGGAAGTTGCTTCTGAGCCTTCAAGTCACTCGCACACCGAATCCCAGCCTATTACCGGCATTCCCACTACCAGTAGTCTGAGTGGCACTGGTAGCTTCCATTTCATGCAAGCGAGCGAGCTTGAGACCGCCGATTTTGAGAATACTGCAGAGTGGGTTGAGAAATCCGAGGCTGAAGTGACGCAGAATGGTATACTCGAGCACGAAGAACCTACACCTTCAGCTGTGGAAGCCAATGTAAGTTGGATATTCGCTCAAAGATGTAGTGTGCTTCGAATTATAACGACCATTGATTCCACAGGGTACACCTGCGCAGCCCATTGATTGGGCTGAGGCAGACGAGGAAGGTGGTCTGCCATCGATCGCAAACCTACAAGCAAGTTTTGCGCCTTCAGGATCAGCCACTCCTGTTGCTGAACTACCTGCACCTGTGAATGGCGTCGAAGTTGTCGCTGGTGCTGCCCTGGAACCTGAGAATGATGGCTTCACACAGCCACGAGGTCGCGGACGTGGCAGAGGTTTCCGTGGTGATGGACGTGGTGGGCGTGGTGGCTACCGTGGGCGGGGTGATTTCCGCGGCGGCGATCGAGGGAACTTCCGTGGTGGTTACCGAGGCGGCGAGCGCGGTGGTGTGTCTTGATGATCTTGTTCACAATATTCACTCACCCCATTTTTCGCAGGTTACCGTGGTGAACGTGGTGAGCGGTTCGAGCGTGGTGAACGGGGTGAGCGTGGCGAACGAGTCGAGCGGGGTGGCCGGTCTGATGGCGACTGGCGAAGCGATGAAAATCGTGGACGTGGCAGGGGACGCGGGCGTGGACGTGGAGATAGGGGAGGTGAGTAAACCATAATATTGACTGCATCGATTTCTGAGATGAATGCCCAGGATATCATGAGGCGCGCGGAGCTCCTCCTTCCTAAGGGTAATTTTTGTGAACGCAAACAGGTGTTGAAGGCCTCATAGATCACGTCCCGAGCCTCTGACCACAGTTACATGCATTGCTATGGTATATGTTTTTGATGTATGTACGCCTTACCTTCACGTGAAATGACTTCCCGGTTTTTGCTATTTTAGTTTGGATGCTCATGTTGTGATATCAGTGGTTATGTATCTATTGTGTCAATCGATGGAATATTCAGCCAGCGGTGGGCCAAGACCCGACGCTGCACATGTCTGCTGGGTAGTACACGTTCGGAACGTCTACAACAAGTCTTCTTGCTCATCGTTAGTGACATACCAGGCTGTCCGAGTACCCACTATTTCGCTCGATATTACCACCAGAGTATGTTGCTTGTGGTGAGTCGTCAGGAGTCTCGTGCTCCCAGAAAAAGTTAAACCATTGAAACCGTCATTTCCGAGTCCATATCTCCTCAAATGTTGACCGTTCACTCTGGTAGGCTACCCTTGACCATTTAGATGATCGACAAACCGCGTACTTACCATGGCAGGTAGACACCCTTGGATCAATACCGGTGGCGAACTCTCGACTTCTCAAACCTTGTAAGTCAAATCTCAGGAGAATGAATCACCAAAGCTTTCTTGCCTACACATCAATGATGGTTCATTTGACCGTCCCAATCGGACAACCCACCTCTTACAAAGATTTATGACATGTCCACCTGCAGGTCTCCCGCGTTTTCCCCCACTACAGCTACTTTTCCTTATCTCGGGACCGGTACCATCATAATTGTATACTGTCTTCGTGTTCCCGCCCCTATACGTGATTTAGTTGAATCGATGACCTCCTTGCTGGAGTACGCTTGGCAAGGGTTTGACATCATGCTCACCTTCCCATGTTGCGGAAATTGACTGCGCGCCGGAAAAAACCACAAATTGATCGTGATTTGGCGGTGATAGTAGGTGCATCTTTCCAGGTGCCACGTGGTAGAGTTTCAGACGCACACTAGTACTGCTGAGCACTGATCATCATGATAGACATCGCACACCTGACGTTATTTCGGACATCTCTTATGGGTGTGACCCCTTTGCAAGCCAAGTACGATAGACTTCATTTGCGTACGTGCTGTTATTCTGAAACCCCTGAGCTGCTTTTAGTTGATTATATTTTTGAAACTCAGCTATGAGGCTAAAGCATAGAAAGCCGTGCGCGCTAATCTTTCTGCCAGTGCAAAATCAGTAATGTTCTCTCTTCACGATATGTTCCGTTATATGTGTTACACAGGATCAATCGATCACCGGTCGTCATAACAATTTTGTTATCCAAAGATGAAGGACCACTGGATGAGCGCTAGCTTTACCCTCTTTTCTTCCCTTAAGCCAGGCTAACATGTCGTCCGTTTCATTTCTCATCGATGATAAATCTCCTCTAATACACTATGATTCTACTTGGGCTGCTGGGAACTCTGGAGATGACTCTTTAGCAGACCAGTCTGTGTTTTTATGTCATCCACCTTGCGATTGATGAATAACAACTATTCTCAGATACTTCCGCGGGACATTTCAGACGTCGATCATAACAAACAGTATCGCTACTTTCTCCTTCAACGGCACGGCCTTCTCGATATACGGTGCAAAAAGGGGCAACCATGGTAGTTACACCGTGACGGTTGACGGTTACGATTACGTGGGATACACTGCTTACAGTGGCCAATCCAATATCAGTCTGTTTCAACAAGTGCTCTTCAATCGGAGCGGCTTAACACAAGAGTTACATACGATATCACTTACAAACACTGGGGTCACCGGCAGTGGGAATCCTTATGTTGATATCGATATGGTAGAGTGTGTCTAATAATTGACTCGTTCAACGATTCATTATTGTCGTTGATCAAAAGGTGACCTGGCAGACCGAATTTAACGGGACACAACTAGTAACGGAGACGGTCGATGACGCAGACACTAGATTTCAGTACCAGGAGCCAGGGTGGAATACGAACCCCACTGGTGTGAACCTCTTCAATAATGGTAGTGGACAGTGAGTATATCTCTTGCGCTGTCACGGAGATTTTCTACAACGTCGTTTAGTTCCACAAGTATTAGTAATGCCAGTGTGACCTTAACATTCACAGTGAGTGCTGAGAGCCAAAAATTATCCATAGTCATGCTGACGGATAATTCAAGGGCATGTCACGTAGCCATGAACGCACTTGGAATTCCCAACTAACATGCAACCTCTTATAAAGCTGAATCTGTGAGTGTCTTTGGCACTGTAGGCCCTAGCAACGGTCTATATAGCGTTTCTCTCGACTCTCAACCAGCCTATCAGTATAATGCTTCCACATACTTAACTTTCTATGAAGTCATGCTTTATCATGCAGACAATCTGGGCCCTGGTCAGCATCAGCTGACCCTCATGAACCTTCCTGATACAAACGGACAATCACTCAACATAGACTACGCACAGCTCATATCAAGGTGAGTATTTCACACATTCCCATACGTCATGATGTTAATTGAATGGAAACTACAATTCTTCTAGTTCGTCAGGAACTTCACTGTCAAAGTGCGTCCGTCGATCAACTTCCCCCACACACAAATTAGTTAACCATTACATGTTTGCAGCGTCAACACAGTCTCAACTTCAACGTGAGATATGTAAATTACTTTCAACTATCTCATTAACTTATACGCTAGGCAGAGCTCGAGGTTTAGGTTCTGGGGCCATTGCTGGTATCGTCGTGGCTGTCGGTGTGGCTCTCTGTACATCTGCAGCTGCGTTCTTCTTTTATCGGCGGTGGAAATCGGCACAAGGAGCGTCGCAGGACTTCTACCGGATTAGTACGTTTCAACACCCCCTAGAAAAGGCTGATATCAGCACTTCTTCCTCGGTGGAGATAGGCAATGCTAGCCCCGCCAGACAACACACATTGACCCAAGGCGCTTCTCAGGGAGCTTCATGGCAGTCTTATCAACAGGGAGACCATGACTCTCAGAGTTTGTCTCGTACTGCAAATAGACTACGCGTCATTAGCTCTAGCATGCCCACTGAGGACGAAATCGTAGTAAGCTCACCAACACAATCTCCGGTTCATGAGGTAGGAGCCATATTTTGTGTCTCCGCTTTAATGAACCACTTTATTTAACTCTTCTTACAGTCAGGAAGTTCACGCCGCCCTCTACCGGAAGCTCCAGGTACTGAGCAAAATATATTCCAGTTGCCAGTACCTGATGATATCAAAATATGTTCCTCTTATCTATCATTACATACTTATCATACACGTTTCATCCACGTTCATATTTTTGTTCTCCGTTCAAACGATCCTCTAATATTCAGCGTCCATAGAATTCTTTTCCCTCAGTCTTTCCAACTAAGACTGAGGTGAGCTACTTACTACGACTTGAACATCATACTTAGTACTAACGATGTATAGTTATCACTCTCTCTCGTTTCTAGTTCGAGTCTTGTCGCCTTTTCACAGGTCATGAGCCCTGGCTCAGACTAGGACTTTCATTCGTTTTCCCTCCTACCCATCCTACATCTGAGCCTTCCGATTCTTTCCAAACTGGAACAAGGCCGCCCCGTATCGCCGCTAGATCCTTGGATCCTTCTTATCGCTCTACCTCCGTTGCCACCGCTGACGCCCATTCTTTCATCTCAACTGATACTTAATTTGCCCATTCCTCCTGCTTCGCTGACGCCATCATTGTCACACTCGTCGTTATCATCCGGAATGTCTACATCAAATATCCGAATCCCTTCCTCGTTTCCTCACCCTCCACTTGATGCCAATGGTTCAAATTACTCGTCGTGGGTCACATCTATGGACCTTTGGCTTTTGTTGTTCAATCTGTGGCGCCTCCTCATCGGTGACGAGAAGGAACCACACCCCCCAGTAAAGCTCGCTAATGAATCTGATGCAGCTTTTACATAAGCAACGTGTTACCACTCATGATGCCAGTACAGATGTCGTTTCTTTCCGTGAACGACAGAGTATCACGAAGGGTCTTTTGGGCATGGCTGTCCATTCTAGTGATCTAATTCACTTTACGGGCATCTCAGACCCTGCTCTTGTTTGGAAGGCACTCGAGAACAAGTACCAGGCTACTATTGGCATTCGTTTCACTCGCCTCATGGGTCGTGTCTTTGATCTTCCAAACGCATCAGACAGCAACTCGCTCACGCAGTCAATCAAGGAGATCACTGACATTAAGGCACAGTTTAAGGCCATTGAGTCAGCAGAATGGAAGTGTAATGAGTATACTCTCGTACAGGCACTACTTCGTGCATTACCAGACTTCTATGCCCCGCTCTCGCAACTCATACTTCATAGTGCTGATGCGAATGCTGGAAAGCTCACGCTTGAAGGTGTTGTTAGTCAGATCCGGAATTCTGAACAATACTATGCGAGTTTTGGATCCAATAACCCTCATGCGCACCATACTGCCAAACCAGGCAAGCCAGCTGACTGTCCCAAGCCGAAGGACCTTGACGCAGCCAAAGGAGACAAGTGGGAACTCTTGTGGCGCTCGACATGTGGATTCTGTAAGCGCACAGGACATATTTGGTACAACTGCCGTACTCGTCTAGCAAAGACAGACTCTCCAATCACGTCAGCGCAAACTCTTTCATCAACCTCACAGATCACTGATCTACCAACTCCTGCTCTAGTGCAACATGACACCATCCCATCATTCCTCCGTCTACCTATGCATGAAGCCAGTTTCTCTAATACGAGCAATAGTTCTTTCTCCTTCCATGTAGATTCTGCCGCAACTGCACATATGGAATCGGACCACTCCCTATTTACTCGCTACGCTCCCTATAATCCACCCTTAACAGTGAAACTTGCAAATGATGATGTCGTTTTTGCTCTGGGCTGGGGGATTATAAAGTTAGTGCTCAACAATGATGGAAGATGGGAGCCTATTGGGCTGCCTTTTCTACATGTTCCCGATCTGCAATGCACTTTGATATCTGTCTCAGCTCTTGCATCGGAGGGTATCTTCTTTGAAACGAATGCGAAAGGAGCCCGTATACACCGAACAGATGGTGCCACCATTGCCCAAGTTAATTGTACTGATGGGTTATACTATCTTCGTGCAAAGTACAGCCGTGACCATATTGCCTTCGCCGCCAAGGCTTTGTCAAACATGCCACTACCAGCAGCAGTTTGGCATGCACGAATGGGTCATGCAGCTAATACTACCTTGCACAAAGCTGAAAAGGTGGTCACTGGACTTGTTCTTGCTGATAATAGGCCAGATCAACCTATGGAACATGGTGCCGATCACATTGAATGTCAGTCATGTCTGATGGGAAAACACAAGCGCTTCCCCTTCCCATCACATGCTCGTCACCGTGCCACCCACATTGCAGAACTCATTCATACAGACGTCTGGGGACCTATTGACACTGCTACTGCATCTGGAGAAATATATTTTGTTGCATTCACAGACGACTTCTCCCGTTACTCGACAATCTATCTCATCAAACACAAAAGTGATTGTTTTCTCGCCTACAAAAATACATCATTTGGATCGAGAAGCAGTCGGGTCAGCAAGTAAAGCACCTCCGCAGTGACAATGGTGGTGAATATATCTCCAGCACTGTCACCAAATTCCTGCATGACAAGGGTATAGAACATGAACTTTCGATGCCACATACTGCAGAGCAAAATGGGGTCGCTGAGCGTGGACATCAGACTATCGTCACACGTGCTTTGAGTGCACACCATCATAGTGGATTCCCGCGATCATTTTGGGGCTATGCTACCTTGAATTCAGCATACATAAAGAATCTCCTTCCGTCATCAGCCATTGAGGAGAAGACACCCTTTGAACTCTTCCATGGATATCCCCCTGATGTCACACATCTGCGCCCATTTGGCTGTCTTGCTTATGCACATGTTCCGGATGCTACACGACACAAGTATGACTATGTGTCACGATGGTGTTTTTTACTTGGTCACATCAAGGATGCTGGTTATTTGCTATGGGATCCGACAGCACAGAAAATTGTTCGGTCCCGAAATGTTCACTTTGATGAGAATATTTTCTATGGAACTCCTAACTCAGTGATCTCTCCACTCGTTGAACTCTATAATCAGCGTATCCACATACAAGAATCTGTGGATATGCCAACTGTCATAGTACAAGACTCAAGGAGCAGAGAAGATTCGGGCATCTCCATTCCAAAGATTACAAGGACACCTATACCATTGACAACTACTGTTTCAGTGGGAGTTTCACCTCTCATAACACCCATAGTATCTGCTGAACCACCTCTCCCATTCCCACAAACTGATGAAAACGGAATAGACCAAGCTGCGACACCTGCTGTGGAGGAATCATCAAGTATCGTCTCAATCCCTGAACCTTTCCCACGCCGTTCGACTTGTCAACGTGTTGAGACTACACTCCCTCTTCCCCGTTCTGTTGCAAACCCAGCCAAGCCTAATGTTCCCGTCAATCGACGCTGGACATATGTTCCAATTCACTCACATACAGACTCAGAAGTGCAGTCATCTGAAACCATCACAGAACATTCTGCAATGCTAGGATCCGCTCAGAATATGACTGATGGACGAAAACAACCCCCACAAACACTATCTGAAGCTCACACATCTAGTGAGGAGTCTGCATTCTGGGAGAGTGCTATGATAGAGGAACTAGCTTCACTACAAGAGAAAGGAACTGGTGTACTCGTTCCACTACCTCCTGGTCGGAAGGCAGTTGGTTCACGGTGGGTATATGCTTACAAATATGATGAAAGTGGTCAGATTGTTCGTTATAAAGCTCGTCTGGTTGCACAAGGATTCTCACAGGTCGAAGGCCTTGATTATATCGAAACTTTTGCACCAGTAGCAAAGTATGATACTACACGAGCATTCCTCTCAATGGTCGCAAAATTTGATCTCGAACTCGATCAAATGGATGTCAAGACAGCGTTTCTCAATGGTGGACTTGACGAGGACATCTATATGCGTCAACCGCCCGGTTTCGAAGACTCAAAGTACCCAGATTGGGTTTGGAAGCTCTTGAAGGCTATTTATGGCTTAAAGCAAGCAGGTCGTCAATGGAATAAGACCCTTGACAATGATTTGCGAAAAGAAGGTTTTAATTTTGTGTGGAGTGAAGCAGACTACAGCCTGTATGTCCTGCGAAAAGGAGATAAAACCATCTGGTTGCTCATCTATGTTGATGACATGTTGCTCGCCTCGAACTGCAGACAATTCCTCGATGATTTCAAGACTGCGCTGAGTAAGCGTTTCGAGATGAAGGACCTTGGTAAAGCACGTCATTTTCTAGGGATGCACATCACACGCGACCGCTCCAAACGACTCCTTAAAATCAACCAGACTGCCTTCCTGGAACAGATCCTCAGTGAAACAAAGATGTCAGATTGCCGTCCTGCATCCACACCTCTTGTGCCTGGTGTTTCACTGTCCAAGACCACAGTCCCTCTCACTGAGGCCGAGAAACAGCAATTCACGCACCTCCCATATGCTCGCACCATTGGTGAACTCAATTTTGCCATGCGTGTGAGTCGTCCTGATATTGCATATGCGGTATCCACGCTGTCAAAATTTTTGAGCAATCCAGGTGTTGAACACTACCACCAACTCCATCATCTCCTTCAATATATTCGTGGAACAGCCCAATATTCCCTCACTTTTGGTCTATCAGACCAGGGACTCATCGGCTACTCAGACTCAGATTTTGCGTCAGATAAAGATGATAGTCGATCAATTGGTGGCTACGTCTATTACCTTTTTGGCTCCCCCATCAGCTGGCGTTCTCAAAAACAGTCAGTCGTAGCCACGTCCTCAACGGAAGCCGAATATATTGCCCTCTCGAATGCTGCGCGTGAACAAATTCATCTTAGTCAATTATTGCACGATTTTGGACTTGATTCATCCTTCATCACACCTACCACTCTGTATGGAGACAATAATGGAAGCCGTGCCCTAATGAAAAACCCCCAGTTCCATGATCGTGCGAAGCACATTCGTGTGCGCTACCATTTCATTCGAGATCTTGTAAACGATGGCACCATCAACATCCCATACATACCTACACATGATATGGTCGCCGACATCTTCACGAAATCACTATCACGAAAACTCTTCTGAAATCACCGCTACTCTCTCGCCCTCCGCTCATCTTCGAATGATGATGAATAATTCCACCCGCATATCTGGTGATATGCGTCTGAGTGGGAGTATCAAAATATGTTCCTCTTATCTATCATTACATACTTATCATACACGTTTCATCCACGTTCATATTTTCGTTCTCCGTTCAAACGATCCTCTAATATTCAGCGTCCATAGAATTCTTTTCCCTCAGTCTTTCCAACTAAGACTGAGGTGAGCTACTTACTACGACTTGAACATCATACTTAGTACTAACGATGTATAGTTATCACTCTCTCTCGTTTCTAGGTATGAACCTGTCATAGTATAGTCTTTCCAACTAAGACTGAGTTATCACTCTCTCTCGTTTCTAGTTCGAGTCTCATCGCCTTTTCACAGATGATTCAATGGACATTGTAAAAGTTACGGCAGTGCAGCATCGCGCATCGATGCACGGTGCTTCTATAACCAATGGGAGTATGCCGCCCCCTCCTAATTACATGCAAGCTACTAGGTGACCCACCCAGGTCCTTTTAGTGTTTGCCAGTAGACGCACTGCATGTTTTCATTACTATAAATTCACGCTTAGTACCTACATAGAAAGATGCCAACTATCATAGGTTACGTGCACATATTGGGTCGGTTATCCGCCGGAGCCAAGAGGATGGACTAAGATAGGATACCTGAGCTTGACCTGAGCTGGCACATTGGACAATATAACATACTACATACAAGCGCTTCGTTCACCTTCGGACGGTTGCCCATTGATTTATAATAACAGATGTCTGTACACTACGCGTTAGCCGTTGTTTATTCATCTCCTTCTCGAAAAAGTGTTCGAATGTCTCTACGGCCTCGCACTCTTGACAGTGGCGAATAAATCGGTGCGCAAGTCAAGCCTCAACTTCCGTTGAACGTTGTTGCATAAGCCGGACACAATGGAAACTGCTTTCGATTGACGGTCCAGCTTGAACACGCTGGATTGAAGGTGGGGGTGATGCGAGGCAGGCAGTGTATTTCTCCTGTCTGAGGAGTTTGCACTTCCACAAACCTGCGACAGAGACTTGTGATGCAGATTCACGCATTCCGCACTAATTTCTTTTCGACTGACAGATTTCGTTGTATAGCACATACCGCTCCAACTTTTAGGTCCAATCAATGGGGAGGTCTGTTCGAATGGCGAGGTAGTTTGGAGTTTGTTCGGTGCATCTGGAGGTACCTGCTCCGCTTGAGAGTGTCGGAACTGAAGTACGATTCTGTTCCATCTGTCATGTTCCGATCGTCCATTTTATTTCATGCTCACCATAATCTCCTGGCAACGGATCCAACATAATGTCATTGAACTCTCTACGAATACATTTCGCGGAGAGAGGAATGCCCGCTGAAGGCAAGCTGTGGGATCACCGAGAATGTGAGGAGGAAAGAGAAAGTCTACTGTTCATGATTCGAGGACACAACTCGTCGACGCCGCCCTATTTGCCATCGGCAATTCGTCCCATATTATCGCCGTGGCATTTTGAATGAGATCTGCCCGTGATGAAAAGGAATGAATGGGGAGCGCAAGTGGGGCGCACACATGGCAGTGACACAAATTTCGAAATCGCTCCGTCCTTTACATATGTAGAATATGTGTCCTGTCATATCATATAAATACACTGGTGTATTCAAGTTGGAATTATAACTGACGAATATCGATAGTGACACCCGCATCCCACATGTACCAGGAATGTGAAGTGGGTCTGTAGCTTGAATCGCACCTTCTTTGTCGCCTCCGAGTACGGCAGATTGGGAATTCAGAAACGGGACTAGACAAACCTTTGATGAGAATAGGGCGGCTTCAATAATGGCTAGAGCGCTACATTGTAGTACCTAGGGCAAGTCAGACTAAGGCTCTGTAAGTATGAGCTACAAGACAATGACTGCTACTAATATGATGTAAGCGTGTGGCTGTATAATAAAGATGACGTCATGTGAAACGATGAACGTTGTTTAATTAGCTGACATAACAGATATGACATAATTACATTTTTGCACTGCGATGGGCTGTGCCATTTCATCTTTTCTCATAATGTACAGATGTTGTGTTACCGGGGATCAATCCATCAATCTATCACCGCTGACCGGTCATCATAAGTTCAAATAATAATTTTGTTGTCCAAAGATAGCCAAAAAAAAATCAACCGCACAAGAGGTCCACTGGATGTCAGATGAGCGCTAGCTTTACCCTCTTTTCTTCCCTTAAGCCAGGCTAACATGTCGTCCGTTTCATTTCTCATCGATGATAAATCTCCTCTAATACACTATGATTCTACTTGGGCTGCTGGGAACTCTGGAGATGACTCTTTAGCAGACCAGTCTGTGTTTTTATGTCATCTACCTTGCGATTGATGAATAACAACTATTCTCAGATACTTCCGCGGGACGTTTCAGACGTCGAACGTGACGGGGAGTGTCGCTACATTCTCCTTCAACGGCACGGCCTTCTGGATATACGGTGCGAAAAGAGGCAATCATGGTACATACACTGTGACTGTCGACGGTGCAAATTTCGCGGGAAACACTGGCCAATCCAATACCAATCTGTTTCAACAAGTGCTCTTCAACCAGAGCAGATTAACACAAGGGTTACATACGGTATCGCTTACAAACACTGGGGTCACCGGCAGTGGGAACCCTTACGTTGATATCGACATGGTGCAGTGTGTCTAATCTTTGACCAGTTCAACGACTCATCGTTGTCGTTGGTCAAAAGGTGACTTGGCAGACAGAATTCAGCGGGACACAGCTAGCAACGGAGACGGTTGATGACGCAGACCCTAGATTCCAGTACCAGGAGCCAGCTTGGAATACGAACCCCACCAATGTGAACCTATTCAACAATGGGACTGGACAGTGAGCATCTCTCTCGCGCTGTCACGGAAGTTTTCAACAATGTCGTTTAGTTCCACGAGTGTTAGTGATGCCAGTGTGACCTTGACATTCACAGTGAGTGCCGAGAGCCAAAAATTATCCATAGTCATGCTGATGGATAATCCAAGGGCATGTCACGTAGCAATGAACGCGCTTGAATTCCCAACTAACATGCAACCCCTTGTCAAGCCGAATCTGTGAGCGTATTTGGCACTGTAGGCCCTGGCAACGGTCTGTATACGGTTTCTCTCGACTCTCAACAAGCCGTCCAGTATAATGCCACCACATATCTGACTTTCTATGAAGTCATGCTTTATCATGCAGACAATCTCGGCTCTGGTCAGCATCAGTTGACCCTCATTAACCTTCCTGAAACAGTCGGACAAACACTCAACATAGACTATGCACTGCTCACATCAAGGTGAATATTTCGCACATTCCTATATGTCATGATGCTAATTTAATGGAAGCTCCAATTCCTCTAGTTCGTCTGGTTCTAGCAGTTCGCCAGGACCTTCATCTTCAGGGTGCGTACTCGATCAACTTTCCCCGCACAAGTTAGTTAACAACATGTATACAGCGTCAGTGCAGTTTCAACTTCAACGTGAGATAAATTACTTTCAATGGTTTCAATAACTTATACGCTTGGCAGAGCTCAAAGTTTAAGTTCTGGGGCTATTGCTGGTATCGTCGTGGCTGTCGGTGTGGCTCTCTGTGCATCGGCAGTTGCGTTCTTCTTTTATCGGCGGTGGAAATCGGCACAGGCAGCGTCGCAGGACTTGTACCGAATTAGTACACCTCAACATCCCGCAGGAAATGCTACTATGGCCACTTCTTCCTCGGTGGAGACGAGAAGTAATGCTAGCCTGGTCAGACAATACACCTCGACTCAGGGCACCTCCCAGGGTACTTCATATCGACAGGCAGACTATGATTCTCAGAGTTCGCCTCGCACTGGAAATAGACTACACATCATTAGCTCTAGCATGCCTACCGAAGATGGAATCGTGCTGACCTCGCCAGCACAATCTCCTGTTAATGAGGTAGGAAACAGATTTTTGTCTCCGCTTTGATGAACAACTTTATTCAATCTTTCTTATAGTCAGGAAGTTCACGCCGCCCTCTACCGGAAGCTCCAGGTACTCGGCAAAATATATTTCAGTTGCCAGTGCCCGATGATTCAATGGGGATAGTAAAAGCCACAACAGTGCAGCATCGCACATCGATGCAGAGTGTTTCTACGAATATGCCGCCCCCTCCTAATTACATGCAAGCTACTAGGTGATCCACCCAGGTCCTTCTAGTATTTGCCAGTAAATCCACCACATGTTTTCACATCAACTATGTCACTCGTAACATCTATACCCGGGATCTTGACAGTAGCCTGCGCAATCCTTGCTTATTCACGAATATTACTTACAATTTACGCAACTTATTTTTGTACCGAACCCAGCGCGTGTGACTGCAAACTCACTTGGCTGTTCAAGACTAAGGATCAAGATTGAAAGTACAGCATAAACTAGGACAGCATAAGTTACCTGAGGCTAAGCTACCGCATCGAATAGCATGCTACATATATTTATCCTGTTACAAGGACACCCCTTCGGTCTGCTCTTCGACAATATACAGTACTAGCAACTCAGGAAATACAATAGTAGCACAGTCTTCTTCGGTGACATCAGGAAATCACTTATTACCCACTTATATCCAACTTTTCACACGAAATGTGCCAAGTCGAACCAAGTCGGAAAAAGTAGAAGCTACTTTTTTCAGTAGATCCCTCTACTGAAATTCTACTTATGCTCAACTCTTTCGAGCTTATTATCAACTTTTTTTTGGCGAGACTCACTCAAAATGCACGATACTAGGCATCAAAAGTTGCATTCACTCAAAAAAGTAGTCTAAAAGTTTGAAATAAGTGGTCTGAAAGTTCGGAATAAGTGGTCTGAAATGATGAATGGTATTGAAAAAGCAGTCCAAAAGGAGTCCAAATGTACGAGTGATAGAGAAAAATGGTGGCTTGAATTAGGGGGATGATGATGATGATGATGATGATGATGAGGGTGCACTAGTGTCCATTGGGTAGTACTACTGCCAGTGGGCAAGCGGAGGGCATGAAAAATGAAGCAGAAAGTCCATGTTAAAAACAGAAATATTCTGTTGGATGTGTCAGTACTAGTAGTAGGAGAGCATCCGATGAGTGAAAACACTTACATAGGAGAGCGCATCCTCCTTTGGGTTTCAGCACCTCAACTACACCACTCTTGAGGTTTTGGGATGCTTCTTGGCGCTGGTGCGCCATGGCAATTGTGTCCGCTGTGTACTTTGGCCTGCACCTGCTGAGGGAATCATAATATTTGGATGTCACCATCCCACAGTTTGCCTCTGAAAAGGCTGACCCTGCAGTGCTGTCCTTGCCCGTGGCTTTGTTGCGCTTCAGGGTGTTAGATTCTGCATCCAATAGCCCCTATCCAGAAGAAGATAGAGATATCCGGAAATGATATCCAGAAGTATTTCTGGTCATGTGACCCGTCATCCGGATGAGGTTACTCTTCTTAAATCACCAGACTTCCTGTCAAGTAGTGGAGCAGACTAATACTCATCCATAGTAATGATAGCATAGTGTACAGCTACTTACTCCTGGAGATGATGATGGAGATGCTCCATACATACTTAGTATAAGAACAACATGTAAACTACAAGTTAAAGGGTCAAAATAAGAAATATATTCTGTACTGAAGTTACTCTACTCCTATAAACTGGATTTCCAATTCTTTCCGGTTCCTAACTTAGTCCACTCTTCTGGAACCCCTATTTCCAGAAAATATCTCCAGAACCTCCTCCAGAAATCCTTTGGATTCCCTTTGGAAACTTCATTGGAAACTCATCCGGAAGCCCTCTGGATTCTTTTCCCCTATACTCCGGCAATAACATTATCACAGGGGTATCTTGTGAGACTTACTGCTGCCCTTTGCACTGCCAGTGGCAATGCTATGGTCATTGGCAGGAGCTTTTGGGGTGCAACAAAAGAGAAAGCACATTCAAGCTGTAGAGATAGGTCATTAATAAAAGTCAGAATCTGCAGATAGAACCTACTGCTGCAGCAATTACAGCCTGCATTTTGTTCAAATATAGATTATCAATGTCGAGTGCAGGAATGTCAAGGAATCTGGTAGTGGCATTAACATGGGCAGCCTCAATCATTTCTAACACAAATACAGATTGGTAGATTTGGTCTGGATCATGAGTTTCCAGATCCTCATGGAGGAACACGTAATCTGTTACAACCATGCAAAACTGGGGCTACTAAGAAGTCCTGGCTTTACATGGGGTTGTACTGGAGGGATGGAAAGTCAAAGGGGCTTGGCCTCAGCTCGTATGCTGTGCCCCTTACCTGAGTATGTGCCCTTAATTTTGGATGAAGTCCAAGGGGGAGTTATAGTGAAGTCCGGATGAAGTCCGGATGAACTCTGTAGGACAGGATAGCTCGATAGAGCTCTGAAGGACTTCTGGATGAGCGCAGGAATGCGCTGGAACTATTTCCAGATGGTAGGGAGTAATGGTAAGACTACTGGAACAAGTTCCAAGTAGAATGGATGAAGGATGGACTCCTGGACAAAGTCCAGGGCAGGATAGGAGCAGAGCTCTGGAGGTGTCACAACCCACAAACGAATTAACGCAAGGGCAAGGACTAGGACTCAAACTAAGGTTATCACAAGAAGAGAGAGGAGCAAGGATGTCTTGGATTGCTACAGTTGTAGATACAAGAGGTTTGAACTGAAGAACTACTACAGCAAAACTAGCTAACTATATACACATATTGAAACTGAGATATAAACTGAGTCTGAAACTACTAGCCAATCATATAATAGAAGTGAGAATTGTACAATGTGATAGTTGTGACATTGTTATGACATCATATTCTAGAAGGTTCTAAGATCATGTGATACTGTCTTATCTTATCTTATCTTATCCGATAGCATCATGGAAGATCTCTTCATCTTCATCAAGAAGTTTGATTATAGAAGTGGATGTGGGGATTTCAATGGGATTAGGATTTGTCTTAGTGCTGGGTTTAGACACTTTAGGGAAATTGAGGAAAGAATAATGGTTTGTATTTGGAATTCGTGACAGGAGGGAAAGATGATCCATAGATGTCAGAGGTTAGGGTAGGATAGATCTGGAGGACCAGAGGTCCGAAGGTCTGGAGCTCGAAGGAGCAGAAGAGCAGAGGAGCAGAAGACTGGAGGAGCGGAAGACTGGAGGAGCGGAAGACCAGAGGAGCGGAAGACTGGAGGAGCGGAAGACTGGAGGAGTGGAAGACCGGAGGAGCGGAAGACCGGAGGAGCAGAAGACCAGAGGAGCAGAAGAGTGGAGGAGCGGATGATTGGATGATTGGACAAACATAGCTCTATGGATCTTAGGGGAGGTATTGAACTACTATAGAGGAGTAGGTCCAGATATTATAGAAGGATGAGTATAGACTACTCCAGACAAGGTCTGGAATAGAAACAGACAGGATAAGACTACCAAAGGTAGATTCGGAGGTGAAACAGATGAGTGACAGGAAACAGACAAGTCTGAAAAGGATATAGGACAAAGGATCAAGGCTCCGGCCTAGGGAATGATCCCATAGGTCTGAGTCAGAAGCTTACAAGGGCCGGAGCCCAAGTGTGAGAATGGAAACAGATTTATATAGACATGGTAACAAGATACAGAGGTCAAAGGAATATACAGAAGTAGGACAGCAATGATCAGACTGAGGTCTGCAGGAGTTGTACTACACGTTTATATACTGTAGGTAGCATGCAGGAAGGCAAGTAAAGTTAGTCCAAGGCTATGTCTGAAGCATACGGAAACACATTAGTAAGTACAGTGGAACATAAGGCTATGAACTTGGAGATGAAACTTGTATGAAATACTTATCAAGATGGAGGCAGAGATCACTGAGAGCCGGAAGCACAGAGATAGTCAAAAGCCAGAAACACAGGTATAGTCTAAAAGGGGTAATGCGCAGGTGCATGGGAATAGTTCAGATATGGACACGGATTGGATATGGACACGGATTGGACAGATGGACTGGGTTGGATATGGATATGGATCAGATGTGGATGAATATGGATTGGAGTGGATGGGTGGATCAGATATGTGAGCTGGATTGGATGGGTGGACTAGGATGTATGGATTGGGTGTCTGGATGTCCATGGATTGGATCTGATCTGGACCTGAATGTATGGTATATGACATAATCCTTGAGAAGGTTTGTTGCCAGTTTTTGCTCAAAAGCGCCTACATCATCCTTGGAGGCAGCAAGGAAATTAGCAACAAGAACAATGGCCATGGATCCAAAGTTACTGTGCCAGGAGCATAGATGCTGATTTACCTTCAGTTGGGGATATATCAATGTCAGAAACAATACTTCAAATGTAGAAATAAAAGCAAGACTTACCAAGCCCATGATAGGGCCTTTGGGTTGGACATTGTAATTTGTTCCTGGATAAGCAACATCAAAGATAGACTGGAGTGCAAGAAGTAACTGCTCGGACTTGATACTCCATAAATTTGGCTGAGCACCCGCCCATAGGAAGATGGTTGGGATAAAACTCCTGTGCCATGCGCCGTCCTCCAATGTTATGAACTGGGATGGCGTCACCAGCGACAGTGAAAAGACACAGCCAGTCTGCTGGGAAGTTCTACAATGTCCAGAAGAGGACAAGGTGAAAGTACAAGGAACGCGTTCCAAGTACGATCAAAGGTTCGGCCTCAAAGACAAGTCTAAGAGGTTCTGCAAGAATAGAGACTAAGGCTAAGGAGTGCTTAGACTTAGAGACAATTCAAGACGACTTAGGTTGGAGACCTGAGCGAAGGAGATTCCAGGTAAAACCCAGTAAGATTAAAGTAAAGAATCTGCTACAAGTACACTGTGCTTATATAGGTAGATATGTGTGCACAGACCAGGTAACCGTGAGAATGTAACTGCGTATCCTAATAAGGAAGGCATGTGTTGTACAGATGCATTGAGCATATGAGTCAAGTCATGTGACATGATATACAAGTAAGAAGATAAAGGGAAAATGAATAGGGGCACGTACAACTGTAACATCCAACATCACTGGTGGGAGATCTGTGTTCCTCTACTGCCCTCCAGTCTTGGGCTTTGTTGCCAGGTCTGCAGACATTGAGCCAGGCTCAGGGGTCCCAGACACCAGAACACTAGTGTCCTGGGAAGCTGGTTCAGTTTTGACATTCATGGAGGGGTCCCATTTGGCTTTCTTGGATGGGCTTGGATTCTCAGAGACTGAGACTTTGGTCTATAAGCACATATATCAGCCCTGAGTGTCGTTGTATAATTAGAATTTTAAGAAAACTTACCTTTGTGCTATTAGTTGTATGTGTCACTAGCTCAGGAGCACCCATGATCTCAACCTTGGAAGAAGGCCAATCTTCCACTTCAATTATCATACTAACAGCAGATGCAATGTCTGGGTCATCATTGGAGATACCCTCTTCAGATGTGCAGAGATACTGAATAAGTTCTTCAATCTTCCTTTTTGAGCCTGAGGTATTGATAGGGCAAGGCTGGGCCTGTTCCAGAGCGATGTAGCGAGAAAAGTCATGCTGACCGTCAAAACCCCGTTTTCGGCAAGCGTCCTGTTAATGTCTGTGGCGGCAACCAAAGGATTTCCTTATAGCAACAAAATAGCCTTTTCGCTCCACTAACACGGAACCGTTCTTCTTCCGCGAACCCTTACCGGATCCTCGTGCCGATGCCCTCATGTCCCGTCCTATTCCGTCTAGAATCCATTGGTGCGTAGTTACCTCGCTTCCGCGTTACTAAACCTACGGCAGGATTTACCTTATATCTCAAGGGGCCGCTGCACGCTGCGCCTCATAATTAAGTACCCCGTTTATTTTCTTTCTCGCTACCGGACTCGCATAGTTATCTTTATGCCTCGCATATGTTAAAAAGGACTGAACATACATACTGTCACTCACTTCCGTTACATCCCTTCACTAGGACTTAGTATAGAAATGCTCGCTAGTCGCAATCTATTTGCATTTGAACATTTCTCCATTTGAACCACACTCATTGATTTAACCCTGGTAACTTTACCACTCGAAGTACATGCGACTTTCGACTTTGCTACTCGTAACGGACCGTGGCCAGTGATCTCGCTGGGTCGCTTTCTCTCTCGTCTGCGTTCCCACTCGTATGGAAGTTGCTGCTACCGCTACCGCACTGCTGGTAGTCATAACATTGGTCTCGCCCAAGCAACTTTGTTCCTGCCCTCGCTAGCTAACTGTTGCAGCTATCGTTACTGCACGTGTACCGCTGACACCCGCTAGTACCGCCGACATACCACTACCGCCGCTAATCTCAGAAATCAGAATCCTAGCAGCCAATTTAGTACTTCATTGTTTCCTTCGCACTAACTTAGAAGGAATTGCTTCTATCTGCAGTCCTCTTGGGTCAAACATCTCACTTGCGCCTTTAGTAGGATTAACGCTGCACTTATACTTAGGCCAGCGCTAGTTTCTTCATTTCTGTTAAGACCATACTCAAAGGTAGAGAGATCCGAAGGGCTTTGGCCTCAGTTCATGGACTGTGCCCCTTTCTTGAGTAATGCCTCTTATTTCAGGGAGAAGTTATTCGTCCGAAGATCCAAAAGGAGTTGCGTGACGGATCCGGGCGTCCGAAGGTTATTCGGAACGTAAGGATAGAACAAAGATTAAGGCTAGCTTCAGAACAAGTTCCTAACTAGAAACTAACGGAGGTAGACTATCCGAAGATAGAGTCGGAGATATAGACTATAGGAATCAATCCTAAGTCTCGGAAGGTGACTTTAGAGCAGAGAGTGGCTCAAGTCCGGAAGAAGCGGAATGAGCAGAATCTAAGATGATATTCGAACTAAGGTTCTACGGAGATCTACAAGTGGTTTATATACTGTAAGTATCTAAGACAGATAATCAACAAGTCCGGGACCGAGGGCTATGTACAAAGTGTAACGGAAGTCTATTAGTTAATGCACAGCGGATCAGTAAGCATGAATCAGAAATGAACACAGGAAACGGATCAGTGACACAGGACGGAAATATAAACAGCCGGAATACCGGAAACAGGAGGAATGACGAAAGGAGATAGACGCAGATATACACAAGGGAGTTAAGGTGCGAGAAGTGAGCACATTCGGATGGGTGGTATGGACAGGATCTGTGGACCGGACGGAAATGGAATTGATCTGATCTGATCGGATATGGTCGGATCTGGGATTAGAAATATGGTATATGACAGTTTCAGCGAACTTGACTATTTCTGCTTGCTGTGTGAATGGTAATAAATTGAAAAAAAGTAGTCACCGGTATGTCAGCCATTTCATCCTCTGAAGATTCTGCAATTGCTACAATGTTCTAGAACAAACTGCAGTAGTATACAAGCAATTTCATCAATGTAAAATCACTTACTTTTTCAACATCTAGGAATGCAAATTACTGCTCAGGTAACTCCTCTTCATCATCTGCGTCCTTGTCAACATTCTTGTCTGATACCGATCCCTCTGAAGATTTTATTGAGGTAGGGGGGGGATCTTTTGCACATGAGACTGTGGTTGCTGCAGTCTGGCTTGTTTCAACGATTTCACTGACAGAACAGTTGGAGAATCGCCTGAAACAGATTGGAGGGCACTTGTGACAGCAGGAAGCTTTCTCTTAGTCTGAACTGCATCTGGTTCCAGGTGATCGCACCAGTTGTTGACCTTTCCTGTCAGATTCAATTTTTTACTTCTAAGCACCCAAGTAAGTGTCATAAAGTGTAGCATGGATTTTGTAAGCATCAACAGCATGATGGTGAGAAGAGAAATCACTGATGGGTTTGGATTTCCTTTCTTGTCAGTATCAGGTGCTTTCCCTTGATCAAAAATCTACCTGGTTGCAGCACTGATAACATTACATGACATGGTGTTGGCCTTCTTAGACTTCCTTGCCTTCTTCACCTGCCCAATCACCTCACTGTCTCCTGCACCCACACCATCATTATCCTTACCCATGGTGCCATGTTTCCCTGTGCTTTTGACCTTGGCTGGCACTAGAGGCATGACAGGACTCTCTGTAGAGGTGAGTTCACTAGTAGTCGCAACCTTTCCTTTTTTACCCTTCACTGGTCTAGGACGAGACCTTACTGGTAGCTTCCCCTTCCCACTTTCCTGAGTTGCCTGCTCTGCCTGCATGCCGGCCTCAATACTAGCAATGTGGTTGATGCCACACTGTAAAGTCGCTGTGTGAACAGCCTGCACTTCTTTGGCCCATTGTTCATCTTCTGCAATCTGGGATTTGGTGTGCCGTTTTTTTTGGCCTTCAAGAACCACAAGTCCAGGATGCTGTGTTGCATTTTTGGGTATGTACAGTAAGGAGAAGCAGGAGGTGCCATGATGGATATTAAAGGCAGGTACTAGTGGTAGAAGTGAGAAGTGGTGAAAGCCAGAGCCTGATACAAGGTGCATAATAGTCAATTGAACATCAAGTGCAAAGTCCTAATGCAAACAAACAATTCATTGTAATTTGGTAGCCCTCAATACCAATTTGCATCATTTTCCAAGTCCGCCTGCACTCTCTACTCCTTGACTCAAGCATCAGAGCTGGTATGTACTCACTATTGTTTCAACTGGTTCCATCCAAGCTGATGATAGATTACCAGAGCTATTCTCCCAACGAGCTCCACCATCACTGACTCCAAATACCATCAACTCAATTTGCTGGAGATAGTACTGGCCATCCTACCAACCAGCTCTATCATTCCCAATGCCAAATACCATTAACTCAATTCGCCAGAGATAGTACTGGCTATTCTACCTGACCAGCTCTGCCATCTCAACTCCAGCTCCAAATACCATTAACTCAATTAACTGAAGACAGTACTGGCTATCCTACTGACCAGCTTTGCCATCCCAACGCCAAATACCATTAACTCAATTCACCAGAGATAGTACTGGCCATTCTACCTGACCAGCTCTGCCATCCAAACTCCAGCTTCAAATACCATTAACTCAATTCACTGAAGATAGTACTGGTTATCCTACTGACCAGCTCTGCCGTCCAAATGCCAAATACCATTAACTCAATTCACCATAGATAATACTGGCTATCCTACCTGACTATCTCTGCTGTCCCACTCCAAATACCATTAACTCAAGCAGCATGTTCCAAACTGAACTACAAGAATGCTGCCCACCCCACTGGCCCAGTGGTCTTTGCATCCCTTGCACGAAGCCAGGGTGCAACGATTGGTTCAAGAACCAGTTGGGATACACCCAACACATGAATGTGAAGCACCCCGATTCATACAACCACCTACTCAGCCATCTGTATCTCATTCACCAAGTCCTGCACTGCCCTTTGGTTTTGGTGATGATGGCATCATGAACTTTGGTAATGATGAAGACCCTTTGCAACCAGAAGATCCAACACAACCAATAGCTCAATTCATTGGTCCTGGTGACCGGTTGTATAGAAACTTCCATCCATTTTTGTCAGGTAAGTTTGCTGGCTTTCTCATTCTCAAGTACTGATACAATGCGCATGACCTATAAAGCTTGCCCCTGCGATCATGAAGGGAACTTCCTTCCGCAAGGAACTCCACCTCCACCACTTTCAGACAAGGCATTGGATGACTGGACTCCATACAAGAGTTGGGTAGAGTTTGAACTTGCTGACTACTTATTTATGAAGAATCAAACACCTGCACATTCAATTGACCACTTGCTCAACATCTGGGCCACTTCCTTGATTCAAGGGGGCAGCAAAGCAACTCTGTTTCCAGATCACCACAAAGTTTACAAGACTGTCTCAGTTGTCACTGGGCAAAATGGCTACTACCCTCTCTACGCCTCCATTGGGAACATCTGGAACACTGTGCACCATGCACACCATAATGCTGTTGCTGTTGTGGGATTTCTCACAATGCCAAAGAGTATGTGTTCGCATGTTTTCATGTCTTATTGTCCTCACCCCATATAGCAATGAAAAAGCATGCCGAGACATCAGATTTTCAAAGGTTCCAATGCCAGCTTTTCCATTCCTTGCTCTCATTCATCATCAAGAACCTGAAGCCTGGTATGATGAAGCCTGAGGTTGTTTGTTTTGGGGATGGTCACTATCGCCGTGTCATATATGGACTTGGGCCATATATTGCAGACTATGAGGAACAGGTGTTACTTGCATGCATAGTTTGAAATTGGTGCGCCAAGTAAGTTTTCTTCAAATTATTCTATTGTATTTGTTCTTATAGCAAGATACAACTAGGTGTCTTGCACATTGCGATGAGCTTGATGAGACCAGTCTCCTTCACTCAAGAATCCACACAGATGCACTCATCGAGGAGTGCAATTTCGATACACTTTGGAAAGAGTATGGTATCATTAGTGTACTTGTGGTATGTCAGCTTTGTTTGCTTTCATCTGTGCTTAGAATTGACTCATACATTCAGCCATTTATGAATGACTTTCCCCATGCTGACATCCATGAGTTCCTTGCACCTGATCTTCTCCATCAGATCATCAAGGGGACATACAAAGACCATTTAGTTACATGGGTTGAGAAATACCTGCTGCGCACACACAGACAGACATGAGCTAACATTATTTTAGATGATATTGATCAAAGGTGTGTCTGCTTTCAGTTATTTTGTTTTACTCTGAGTCTTAGTTTTTTATATAGAATTGTGGCAGTTCCTCCGTTCCCTGGACTTCATAGATTTCCTCAAGGACGTCACTTCAAACAGTGGACTGGCGATAATTCAAAGGCTCTTATGAAGGTAACTCTACCTAAAATTCTACCTATGATAATGTAGCACTAACACTATTAAGGTATACTTGCCAGCCATTGAAGGTTATGTCCCTTTAGACATTGTTCGCACATTCTGTGCCTTTCTTGAATTCTGTTACCTTGTCCATGTCATATACTGTACTTCACACCCCATCTCCACTATGACCTCCTGACCTAATCTCCACATCTGCGTACCTCCAGATCTCTGCAGCTAGCCTGCTAACCCTACGCACATCCTAGTCCACCCTGAGCACAGTCTCACCCACCACTATGTCCGGACTTTCCCCCCTCTGATATCCGGGACATCCCCACCACATCCAATCCTCGTCCATGTTCTATCTGGATCCTGGATCCCTGGACCTCTGGATCTCCCTGCATTCATCTCCGGACATATTCCCACGCCACGTGCATTACCCCATTTAGGGTATGTCCTTGTCTCCGGCTCTTGGTTACCTCTGTCTCTGTCTTGATAATTTATTCTGTACATATCTCATCTCCGAGCTCATTTAGTTATGTTCCGTTGCACTTAGCAATATGTTTCCGCATAGTTCATACATAGCATTGGACTATGCTTACTGATCTTCCGTTATGCTACCTACAGTATATAAACTCGGACTTGTACTCTAGCAGACCTCAGTCTGAATATTAACATTTCTCCATTAACATTTCTTGTTGATTGTTTCCTTCTGCTTCCTATACTCCTCATGTCAATATAACTCTGTTCTGTTCTCGCACTTGGGCTCCGGCCCTTGTAAGCCTCCAGTTCAGGCCTATGGGAGTATTCCCTAGGCCGGACATTTGACCCTTTGTTATATTATGCTTTCCAGACTTTGTCTGACTCCTGTCTCTGACCCTGTTCTCCTCCAGCTCTACCTATAGTAGTCTTCCTCTGTCTGTTTCTACTCCGGACTTCGTCCGTAGTAGTCTATACTCTCATTATGTAATCTCCGGACCTACTCTTCTACAGTAGGGCAATACTTCCCCCTTGATCCACAGAACTCCGCTCCTCTGCTCCTCTGCTCCTCTGCTCCTCTGCTCCTCTGCTCCTCTGCTCCTCTGCTCCTCTGCTCCTCTGCTCCTCTGCTCCTCTGCTCCTCCGCTCTGCTCCTCGTCCTCCAGACCTCCTATCTTTGGACCTCTGGTCATATCCTATCCTATCCTTTACCTCCTGTGGATCATCTTTCCCTCCGGAGCTTTGCTCCTATCCTGCCCTGGACTTCATCCAGCAGTCCATCCTCTGTTCCATTCTACTTGGGACTCATCCCAGTAGTCTTACCCTTGTTCCCTGTTCCTCCAGAAATAGTTCTGGCATGTTTCCCATGCTCCTCTGGTAGTCTGTCGGCGCTCTTCTCTAGTCCTAGAGTTCCTCCGAAGTTCCCCTCTGGACTTCACTGGAACTCCCCCTCGGACTTCATACGAAATTAGGGCACATACTCGTATAAGGGGCACAGCGCATGAGCTGAGGCCAAGCCCCCTTGAATTAGTTCTGACCCTCCAGTACACCCTCATGCTGAGCTGGAACTTCTTACCAGCCTCTGGTTTGGCATGGCCGTAACAGTCCACCACAATGTAATCACAGAGAAGTCACTCAATGAAATTCAAGACACTGTCATACATGGTATGAGATTCATACCAAGCTGATATATAAGAAGGAGTGATAGGAAAGATCCAACAGTGCATACTATATCTCTAAGTTGTCCTATATTTTGCTCACACTTTGATTGTCTTTTATATTTTTTTTTACTTTGATTTAGTTCCTTCATATTCTATCCCCTTTCATTTTATTCCAGAACTTTCTATTCTCAAATTTGATGATTTATCATGCTTTGTAAGATCTTTGTAAGATTTGAACTTTATTTGTAATGTACTTAGTAAAAAGGATGAGTAAGCTCACCCAAAAGGCTTGGTTTGTCAGCTTTTGCATGACCAATCCCTGAGATGACTCAAAAGCCTTTTGTCATGCTTTGTAAGAATTCACTGTATTTATAATGTACTTAGTAAAATAAGCTGACTCAACACACTAAATAGGAAGGTTTCTTACCAACCTATGTGTAGAATTATGCTTAGTAAGCAGGGCCTCCAAAAGGTATATAAGGAGCCCATTTTCACCTGTAACAACAACTTCCCATTTTCATTCTTGTCTCCTACCATGTGAGATTTTATAAGAATAAAAGTGCAGGCAATCTAGCCTTGAAGTGAGACTAAGAAATCTATATCTACTCTACATTATATACTACCTTACAGGGGTTGACTATATAATATCTAACAGCTCTCAGACTAAGCTTTACATATACAGATCCAAAGACTCTCTCTTTCAATGGAAGGGGAGACACACTGTAACGAACATATTGGCACTGGGCTTAAAACCCCATATTTTGACACTCGTCTCACGTCTACAGGAGTTACCACTTGTCCATGGCCGTCTTACCCCTTTAGCATTACCGGCGGCATCCCACGCTTACCGCACACCATACCGACTGCCGCACCACATTCCACGTACTGATGTCCTCCCATGTCCTTGCCGCGTCTGCATAGCTCCATTTGGTGCGTCGTTTGTTTTATGTTCGTTATCACTGATTCCATGGCGAGCCTTATTACATGTTGCCTTGTGCCTTGTGCCTCGCGCTATGTTTACTTACGACGGTTTACTACACTCCAGCGCTACTGATCTCGCTAGAGTATTCCGAGTACATACAATTTAGGATATAAGCACCACGTACCCTGCACAATACAAGTACCTGATTTTACATCATTGCACGTACTATAGGTCAGGATTATTGTCTAGCTCTGGATCTACCCAGTAGTGGACTTAGTCTTTAAAGTTTCCTTATTGCTCGTTAATCTATCACACTCATTCTCCATTACCGCTGGACTTTTGACTGTTATTTTGACTGAACTTCTCATGCACCACTACTTTACCGCTGAAAGTACCATGGCTTCCTTTACTGTTTCCTTGCACCGCTCGCAACCTTACCACTACCCCTGATATCATTGCTCGACGCAACTGTTACTGACTATATCTCAACCACACTAGCACCACTACGCACAACACTAGTTCCGGCGGTATCATCACTGACCGTGGCAACTTACCGCTGACCTTGACGCTTGTTTCGCACATAAGTTAGACTTGAACTTGACCATACTAATAGGCATCCTCCTTTAGGGTTGAACACTCTTGTCCTCACAAGTGAAGCAGACTAGATGGAGCGCAAGACTTGCATACTAGCTTAGGCTGTTGTTTATCTACAGCCCAGGCTAGGTTGTATCTTTACAACGCACTCAGAGAACACGACAAAGTTGAAACAGACTTTCATAGGTTGAAACATGATCTACTAGGGTGAAACATACCTACTATACAATACTACTTCAAATCTCAAACTCAACACTTTCACACAGATCTTCAAGAGAAAGACCATTGAAAGATACCCACCCAAGAACTCAGCACATGATCTCCCATGAAGTAGAAAAGTCGGAGACCATGTACTTAAGGACTGGCAAGAAGTCTTATCCCTGTACAGTTGTGTTGTCACTGTATATGTGTTCTATACAAGACCCATAAGTAGCAAGACAACGCACTCAGTCATTTTCATCAGTATTGGGAGATTTTCAAGATCACTGGAACAGTTCATACTTTCTCACTTCCCCGACAACACTCCATGACTCACTACATTCATCTTATCTGACTGTTTGGTGCCCCAAATGGCTTGTGCTCCTGAGTCAAAGCACATCAAAACAGTCAAGGAGCCTTGGAGGCGATACAGTTAATATAATGCTCTGGGTCAGACATTACTAACTAATCAGTATCTGGACAAGCTGGCAGCATCATGCATGGACTTCCACACTTGTGGAATGCTCTCAGGTACATGATTATCATCCATTCTCACAGCCTTGGATATGTATTTCATTTTTATTTTTTCTATTTTTCAATCATTTGACCTATGAGACCAGAACCAGCACCTGCAGATGGACAGTCTACTCAGCCTGCGCTCACCAATGCAGAAGAGCACATCATTGCAGATTCACACAACCCTGAGCAGCCCAGTATCATCTCAACTGCTAGTATACCTGATGTGGATGTCAGTGCCGATGCTGAGGACATTGATGCCCCAATGTCAGTCCTTGCACACGTAGAACTTGCTTGGACATCTCACAAGTATTTTTTTTCATTCATATAACCACTGTATACTAAGTGTCTTTACAAACAGAGGGGAAAAAGTGGCCACAAAGCATTCCTGCACTGGCTAACAAGCTCAACATCCCAGACTTGGCTGAACTCGTTCAGCAGTTCCTCATTGAACAGCTGTATCCAGATAAGCCCCCTAAGACATCCCTTCAGGTATAATGGACTGCCCTCATTACGAGGCAAGGATATGAATTTTTCACTCTGCGGTGTCAACATTCTTTGCGCCAAGCGACTTGAGCAGTATTGGGGGGATGAAACGTGAGCATATCTGCATGTCCACCAAATGAAGAAATGGATGTGCACACAAAGATTGTGTATTTGTTATTGCTGACCCAAATGTTCCTGGAATGTGAGGCATGGGCATTGCGCAGGTACTTACTTTTTTTTTCCTTTCGACTTAGGGGTATATATTATTCTTGTGCTGTTGTCCACTGGTTTAATAGAATTGGTGACATGCCAGATGAAGATACTGGAATGTGGATGGTCTCACTATCTTCTGATGGTAACCATCCTCACTACACAGTGATTCACATGGAGGCTATTTTTCATTCTGCACATCTTATTCCAGTCTATGGTACTGAACCACTCCCCTTGTCAATTAAAGCTCACCATGTCCTTGATATATTCATGCTATTCTATGTGAACAAATATGCTGACCATCATGCTTTTGAAATAGCTTGGTAGTACTTTATACATGGATCACTTTTTCTATGTCAACCCACTTTTTCAAACTTCTATGTTTTGCTTTGCTTTTTGGCTTTTTCTTGCTTTTTCACTTATTTTATCCTGTTTACTTATTTCAATTGCATGAGCTTTTTGTGTCCAATGCATAAGTGGGAAAAAGTGGCGATGTAACGAACATATTGGCACTGGCCTTAAAACCCTATCTTCTGGCACACGTCTCACATCTATAGGAATCTCCACCAGTCCTGTTAAGACTGTACTCAAGGGTAGAGAGATCCGAAGGGCTTTGGCCTCAGTTCATACACTGTGCCCCTTTCTCGAGTAATGCCCCTTATTTCAGGGAGGAGTTATTCGTCCGAAGACCCGGAAGGAGTTGTGTGACGGATCCGGGTGTCCGAAGGTGTCGGATATGATACGTCCGAAGGTTATTCGGAACGTAAGGAGAGGACAGAGATTAAGGCTAGTTTCGGAACGAGTTCCTAACTAGAAACTAACGGAGATGGACTATCCGAAGATAGAGTCGGAGGTATAGACTATAGGAATCAATCCTAAGTCTCGGAAGGTGACTTAAAGCAGAGAGTGGCTTAAGTCCGGAGGAGGCAGAATGAGTAGAATCTAAGATGATATTCGAACTAAGGTTCTACGGAGATCTACAAGTGGTTTATATACTGTAAGTATCTAAGATGGATAATCAGCAAGTCCGGGACCGAGGGCTATGTACGAAGTGTAGCGGAAGTCTATTAGTTAATGCACAGCGGATCAGTAAGCATGAATCGGAAATGAACACAGGAAACGGATCAGTAACACAGGACAGAAATATAAACAGCTGGAGTACCGGTAGCAGGAGAAATGACGAAAGGAGATAGACGCAGATGTACACAAGGGAGTTAAGGTGGGAGAAGTGAGTACATTCGGATGGGTGGTCCGGACAAGATCTGTGGACCAGACGGATATGGTCGGATCTGAGATTAGAAGTATGGTATATGACAGTATCCCCCCCTTAGGGCCGAACCCCTGAGGCACAAGAAGCGTCGATCTGGATCGGACAAGATTAATGCGAGACGATGGGGAAGTTTGATGGTTGTAGTGCTGAGTCTGTAATCCGACAGATATACGGACGTCAGACATCCGAAATGATTCCTACCCCCACTTCATATCCTTGTTAACAAAACTTGTCTCCAAACATGTCTGGAAAGAAATCCGATGCCCCTAAGTCTGCTGCTGACCTTGTGGCGGATCTGGAGCAGCAACTGGCGGCTGCTAAGGCTGCAGCGGAAGCTGAGGCGGAGCAGAAGCGGAAAGAGGCGGAGGAGCGGAAAAGGCAGGAGGAGTTGAAGCAGATTGAGTTGGTGGAGATCCGGAGGGAAATGGAGGAGAAGAGGCGGAGAGCACTGATTGAGGCTCGGGTGAGTGCTGTGGACTCTTCCGGATCCGGATATTAATGGGTTGGCAAAGGCCAAGGCTGCTCCTGCATCTGGAGCAAAGGACGGGTACTGCTCCCGTTGCGTCACTAAGGGCCGGATGTGCCAGTGGGGTGATGCTGAGAAGAATGCCATGGTGAGTCGTCCAAAAAACTTCGGATCCGCTGATTTCAACGTTTCGTAGATTAAGTCCTGTGACGTCTGCCGGAAGGACAAGGCCACTTGTCCTGGAAGGCCCGGATTCGTTAAGGGGCCCAAGGGCCGGAAGAGGCAGCGTCCTGCTGGTACTCCATCTCCGAAGGGCAAAGGCAAGCGCCGTCAGAGGAGTCCTACTCCGGATGTGGCGGACGCGGATGTCTTCTCTAATCCAGTCACTATCGAAGGTACGGATGAGGATTTTGTGGAGTATGATGATCAGGCTTGGGTGGCCGCTGCCAATGGAATCATTGCTGAGTTGGCGCGGACCAACGGACTTCTCCAAGATGGTATTGCGGCGGCGGAAGGGAGTCGGATTGCCATGGAGCGGATGAGCTCTACCATGGAGGCCTTCCTCCAGCAACAGAGGGAATTCCAGGCCCTGCTCATCGAGGAAATTCGGACCGGATTTAGGCTTTCCGTTTCTGCCGGATCCGACAAGGATGGCACTGGTGAGGAGATTGGGGAAGAGGTGGCGGATGAGAATGGAGGAGAGATGGCGGATGGGACTGGGGAAGAGATGGCGGATGGGACTGGGGAGGAGACTGGGGGTGCCGGAGGTGAAATGGAGACTGGTGCTTAGTCCAGATCCGGATTTCCGCTACTGCCCTCAATGTACTTACATATATTTCGTTATGTACTCTTCAAGCAATGGGACCAGGCTTGTCTGGATATGCTGAGTGGAAATCTGCTACGAGATCCGATGCATTTCCGAGTTCTGTGGCCAGTAACCAGGAAGTTTCTTCGTCCGTTCCTTCGTATCCGGACCAACGGACGAGGTATCGAAGTTGGCAGTGGTGCCTACGACGGTCCAGTTTAGAGTCCAGGATTTCGGATATCTCGTACTCTGGTTCTCCGTCGACTTCGACTGGTGGCGGAGGAGGTTGGATGCGATTGGGAATGGTGTTCGGAACTGCTGGCTCTAACTGCGAGACATGGAAAACAGGATGTACGGAACGCATAGAATCCGGAAGTCGGATGGCGAAAGAATGAGTACCCGGGCGGGATATAATTTCGAATGGTCCCAAATTCTTTTCCGAAAGTTTCTTCGACGGACGAGTGGAGCGGAAGTACTTGGCTTTGATGAAGACTTGTTCTCCAATCCGGAAGTCTGGAGCAGGCTGTCTTTTAGCATCTGCGGGTCCTTGATAGCGTTTCTGAGCTTCGGACATCTCATCTCGGAGGAACTGGTGAAGTTTGTTAAGGTCTAGGGCATATTCCTGGGCACGGATGGAGGATAGGTCGCGTTCCGGATGGATGGAAATGTTCGGATGATAACCTTTATTGGCGAAGAAAGGTGAAACTCCGGTAGTGGCACTCGGAGCGTTATTGTATGCAAACTCTGTGAGGGGCAGCAGCTCGGACCAGTTGTCCTGCTGATAGTTGCAGTAGATCCGGAGGTACTATTCCAGTGTTTGGTTGGCACGTTCTGTTTGTCTGTCCCCTTCGGGATGATATCCGGATGTGAAGTGTAGGACCATGTCCAATGCCTTTCCTAGGGAACAGAAGAAGTGGGATACGAACTCTGTTCCTCGATCCGAGGTTACATGGGACGGGACTCCATGCTTAGAGAAGACATGGAGGAGAAATAGGCGGGCGAGATCAGGAGAAGTAATGGTGTCGTGGGTCAGGACGAATATGGCTTGCTTGGATAAACGATCTATGATGACGAGGATGGCTGTAAAGCCGGATGAGTCTGGAAGTTGTTCAATGAAATCCATAGAGATGGAATTCCATGGTTTTTCTGGGACGGGAAGTTGCTTGAGTAGACCGTAGGGCTTATGTCTCGGAACTTTGGCTCGGGCGCAGGATGTGCAGGATCTGACATACTCTTTGACAAAGGCTCGTACTCCGGGCCAGGTATAGTTGCGTCGGATGAGCTCGAGAGTACGATTCTGTCCGAAATGTCCGGATAGGGGGTGGTCATGGCAATTCCGGAGGATGCAAAGTCGTAGATCATTGGTATCCGGAACGTAGATGCGGTTGTCACAACAAAGGAATCCACCATCGTCTATTGTCCATCTCGGATCTGAAGGAACCGGAAAATGTGTTTGTGCAATGGGGTCATTAGGGAGTGCTATCAGAATGTCTTTCCGGAGGTGTTCGGTTGTTACAATCGTACGTGCCCCTATACATTTTCTACTTCATTTACCTTGTATATTACATAACATGACTCTGACTCATATGCTCAACGCATCTGTACTATAGTTGCCTTCCTCCTTTGGATACGCACTTACGTTCTCACACCTCTCTTGGTCTGTGCGCACATATTGGCCTATTTAAGCACAGTGTACTTGTAGTAGATTCGCTACTTTAATCTTACTGGGTTTTACCTGGAATCTCCTTCGCTTAGGTCTCCAACCTAAGTCGTCTTGAATCGTCTCTAAGTCTAAGCACTCCTTAGCCTTAGTCTCTATTCTTGCGGATACCTCTTAGACTTGTCTTTGAGGCTGAACCCTTGATCGTACTCGGAACGCGTTCCTTGTACTTTCACCTTGTCCTCTTTTGGACATTGTAAGAACTTCCCAGCAGACCGTCTGTGTCTTTTCACTGTCGCTGGTGATGCCATCCCAGTTCGTAACATCGGTGTCCATAAGAACAGCTGCTCTAAGGACCGGAGTTGCTAAAATGGAAGCTCGTAGGGACGAAGCTAATTGTTCCGAAGCAAATATTGGACGGAGGTTGTGAGGGTTAATCTGAGCGTAGTCCTTATCCCCCTCTTTAGGGTAGACGTCCCATCATCTAGTGAGGGAATCTGGCTTGACTCCGAGTCTTCCAGGACGGTAACGGATAACGAGGTTGAACTGATGGAGGAACTCGGACCAGCGGGCCTGACGATGGGATAGCAGTTTGGTGGTAGAGAAATACTCAAGGTTCTTGTGGTCCGTGACAACATCTATAGGCTCGGACGAGCCTTCTAGGTAATGGCGCCAGGTTCGGAACGCAGCATAGATGGCTAGTAGTTCCTTATCATGGACATCATAGTTGAGTTCTGCACCGGACAGTGTCCGGGAGTAAAATGCCACCAGACGAAGTTCCAAGTCTGGGCACACAATGGATAGTATTCCAGCGATAGCATAATCCGAGGCATCAGTTTCCACAACTATAGGAACATTCAGAATCCAATGCGTAAGCACCGGAGCGGACGTGAAGGCTTTCTTGAGTGCGTTAAATGACTTCCGGCATTCCTCGGAAAAGTCCCAAGTGATGCCCTTGCGAGTGAGTCGAGTAAGGGGAACCACGATATCCGAGTAGTTGAAGATGAAGCGACAATAGAAATTAGCGAATCCGAGGAAAGATTGGATGTCCTTGACTTTCCGAGGCTCTGGCCAGTCTATGATAGACTGGATTTTCTCGGACGACATTGTCAAGCCATCCGGAGATAGGAGGTAACCAAGATATTCGACGGAGGATGAGTGGAATTCGCATTTCTCGGGTTTGGCATATAGTCGGTGTTTACGGAGACGTCGTAAAACTTCTCGAACATGTTCCTTATGACTTGCAAGGTCTTGGGAATAGATAAGGATGTCATTCAGATATACAACAACACATACGTCCAGCATATCGGCAAACACGCTATTGACAAAGCGCTGGAAAGCTGCCAGAGCATTCGTGAGGCCTTCCGGCATCACCAACCATTCATAGGAGCCATAGCGCGTACGGAAGGAAGTCTTCCACTCGTCTCCTTCTGTTATCCGGACGAGGTGATATGCAGATCGGAGCTCAATTTTGGTATAAACTTTAGCGCGGCTCGGGGAGTCTAGAAGGTCGGCAATGAGGGGTAACGGATATCGGTCTTTCTTGGTGATGTGGTTAAGGCCGCGGAAATCCACACAAAGGTGGAGGGATCCATCCTTCTTTTTGACAAATAGGACGGGGGCTCCGTGGGGAGAAGATGAGGAGCGGAGGAGTTTGGACGAGATGTTTTCGTCAAGGAACTTCCAGAGGGCCTCAAGCTCTACCGGAGAAAGAGAGTATATGGTTCCGAGAGGCGGACTAGCCCCTTCTTCCAACTCAATCTTGAGATCGTAGGGTCGATGTGGGGGAAGTTGTCCGGCTTTGCCTTTGTCGAAGACATCCGCGAATTCGTGGTAGTCGGAAGGGATTCTGGAGAGGTCTGGAGGATCGGATGATACGGATGCGGATCGAAGGTTTACTTCGGAGGGACGGAGGTAGATGCTGAACTGAGTAGATCCTTCTAACTTGCAGGCACGGCAAAAGGCCACTGCATTTATCAATGATATGTTAGGGACTGGGGTACCAGCGGAGGGTTCGGATTTGGTCAGAGGCGGAGTCTCTGCCACGGATGGGGTGCTCTGAGGCGACGGAGATTTTGGAGGGGAGGAATCTTCCTTGGGTGGAATACCCGAAGGTAACAGAGGTGTCGGATTGGATTTTCCTGCCATGGTCGGTGTGTCCGGGGCAGCGGTGATGCGGATGGGGTTAATGGCACTCCTTGTTCAGTAGTTCGGAACTCGATGCTGCCCAATACCCAGTCAATCAACAGATTGTGTCGGGTGAGCCAGCTATATCCGAGAACGATATAACATGAGGAATCCAAAGGGGTGACATAGAACGTGTCGGAAGTGATTACACCGGAGGAGAATCGGACGGATAAGTTTATGGCTTCGACAATATTGTTATTGCATGTACCATCAAATAAACGGAGTGGAAGCGGAGGAATCTGATAGGTAGGAATTTTATGTTCTTGGACGAAATCAGTGTCTATGAAGCAGTGGGAGGAACCACAGTCTATGAGGGCCGGAAAGTCAGATATATTGGAGAAAGATGGAAGAGAGACATATGGACACAGAGAGTTCGGATCAGGAAGAGTTACAGTGTTGAGTCGTAGTTCCGTTGCACAGGTTGGGCCAACGCGACCCTCATCCCGTACGGAGTCAGGAGGGTCGCGGACTAATTTTTTGCCTCATCCGAGGCTTCCGGTTCCGTTTCCGGAGTGAGCACAGTAGCGCGGCCTTTGGCAGCACGCGAAGTGGATTTGGTGCATTCCCGGGCAGTGTGACCAGGTCCGCCGCAGAACATACAGAGCCTTTTGTCAATACGTCTCTGACGCTCCTGGGTGGTTAGCTTTCCGTCCGCACCAACAACGCTAGGGAGATCCGAAACTTTCGGGGCAGAGGATGTTGTGGAGGATGTGGGTTTATTGAATTTGAGCGTATCGGATCCGGATGAGTTGGAACTCGTCCGGTCGGATGTTGACTGCCTGGGAGGATTGGAAGAGGTGGTTCTACTCTCTCGGGTGACTTCGCCCCTCTGTTCCCAGTAACGGGCGTTGATGGTCTGGGCGAGAGTCTTGAACTCCGAAAGGGTAGTGGGCTTACCCATGCGACTAATCTCATCTTTGATTCGGGCCGGAAGTCCATTGTAGAATTGGCGTCGTAGGGCTCCGTCTCCCCATTCGTGTACTTGGGAGGCAAGTCGCTGGAATTCTACAACGTACTTGTTGATCCGTTGTCCGTCACGCATGTGGAGTTGTTCTAACTGCATCTCTGCGTCTCCGGAGGGATCGTGTGGTCCAAAATTGGTTTGGAGCTCGAGCATGAACTCGGAGTAGTCATCCATCCAGTCCGGACGGTTGCTATATCCGTCCGAAAGGAGGTCCAGTTCAAACCACTCAAGAGCCATACCCTTAAGGTAGGATTGGGCGAAATTGACTTTAGCGCGTCCGGAACGGAAAGCGCTAGGTTTGCTCTGGAAGTTGAGCTCACATTGGACGAAGAATGCCCGGAGCTTGCGAGGTTCGGACCCATCGAAGGTATCTGGCTCATGGATTTTGACTTTGCTATCATCCGAGGTGGGGGTGCGACGGCTACTGCGAGCGAGGTGGTTAATGGCTATGGATAGTTGGGCTAGGACCCGGTCCTGAGGGCTCAGGTGGATTTTATCTTCTTCGTCATCCAGGTCCTCGTTGTCCGGATCATCAACTTCATCATCTGGTAGGTTACTGCGCAGCTCATCATCAAAGCGAATGGTCGGGCGCGAATTGGAGTCTGGGTTATCCGGGTTCCGAGTTGGTGTTATCGGATCCGGTCTGACTTGACGGGCGGAGATACTTTGACCTATGTTGCTCATGCTTGCGCGGCGTTGAGAGAAACTGGTGAATGTTTGGACGATGGGTGTGGGATCTCGTTGGATTGGACCAAGTCCGGCTCCTCGGAGTGTGTTTTGAGTTTTACGGGGAGGCATGATATGGGATGGTTGCTAAGTTACTCGGAAAGGTTTGAGTTTGAATATACTGTTAAGACTGTACTCAAGGGTAGAGAGATCCGAAGGGCTTTGGCCTCAGTTCATACACTGTGCCCCTTTCTCGAGTAATGCCCCTTATTTCAGGGAGGAGTTATTCGTCCGAAGACCCGGAAGGAGTTGTGTGACGGATCCGGGTGTCCGAAGGTGTCGGATATGATACGTCCGAAGGTTATTCGGAACGTAAGGAGAGGACAGAGATTAAGGCTAGTTTCGGAACGAGTTCCTAACTAGAAACTAACGGAGATGGACTATCCGAAGATAGAGTCGGAGGTATAGACTATAGGAATCAATCCTAAGTCTCGGAAGGTGACTTAAAGCAGAGAGTGGCTTAAGTCCGGAGGAGGCAGAATGAGTAGAATCTAAGATGATATTCGAACTAAGGTTCTACGGAGATCTACAAGTGGTTTATATACTGTAAGTATCTAAGATGGATAATCAGCAAGTCCGGGACCGAGGGCTATGTACGAAGTGTAGCGGAAGTCTATTAGTTAATGCACAGCGGATCAGTAAGCATGAATTGGAAATGAACACAGGAAACGGATCAGTAACACAGGACGGAAATATAAACAGCTGGAGTACCGGTAGCAGGAGAAATGACGAAAGGAGATAGATGCAGATGTACACAAGGGAGTTAAGGTGGGAGAAGTGAGTACATTCGGATGGGTGGTCCGGACAAGATCTGTGGACCGGACGGATATGGAAACGATCGGATCTGGACGGATATGGTCGGATCTGAGATTAGAAGTATGGTATATGACAAGTCCAAAGGCCATCTTACTCCTTTAGCATTGCTGGCGGCATCCCACGCTTACCGCACACCGTACCGACTGCCGCACCACGTTCCACATACCGATGTCCTTCCATGTCCTTGCCGCATCTGCATAACTCCATTTGGTGCATAGTTTATACATGACCATTTATCACTGATTCCACGGCAAGCCTTATGACATGTTGCCTTGTGCTGCAGCTGCCTCGCACTATGTTTACATACAGTGGTTACTGTACTTGAGCGCTACTGATTTCACCTAACGCATTCCAAGTACATACAATTTAGGATATAAGCACTGCATACCCCTCATGATTCAATACCTGATTTGTACCCCATTGCACATACTATAGGTCAGGATTAGTGTCTAGCTCTGGATCTACCCAGCAGTAGACTTAGTCTTTAAAGTTCTTTACCACTCATTAATCAATTTTGCTCGTTCACCGTTACCGCTGGCATACTGCTAGATCTTTGGCCCCTATTTTGACTGAAACTTCTTGCACACCGCTACTGCTGAAAGTACCATGGACTTCTTTACTGTTTCTTTGCACCGCTCGCACCTTACCGCAACCACTGACTTTATCGCTCGTTATCGCTCACTCGATGCTACGTTTACAAGCATTATCTCAACCATGGTAGCACCACTACATACAATGCTAGTTCCGGCAACATCATCGCTGACCGCGGCGACTCACTGCTGACTACGACGCTATATTTACACATTGGTCTGACTCAAACCTGGCTATACTAACAGGCATCCCCCTTTAGGGTTGAACGCTCTTATTTGACAAGTGAAGCAGACTAGACAGAGCGCAAGACCACACATACTAACTTAGGAGGTAGTTTATCTACAGCCCAGGTTAGGTTGTATCTTTACAGTGATTAGTAATAGGTCTTGTAAATAAGTGTGAAAAAAATTAGAAAAGGAAGTGCATGATTTTTTGATGACCGTTCCATTGATTGGCGCAGATATGGCAATTGTCATATACCATAAATCTGATCTCAGATCCAATCGATCCTGCTTCCATCTGGACCACAGATCCTATCCAGACCACCCATCTGAAAGTTCCTACTTCTCGCACTCTAACTCCATTGTGGACATCTGTGTCTACCTCCTTTTGGCAATCCTCCTGTCTCTGGTATTCCAGCTATGTATATTTCTGTCCTGCTTATTGATCTGTTACCTATGTCTCATTTCCAACTTGTGCTTATTGATCCGCTGTGCATTTACTAATAGACTTCTGTTATACATCGTACATTGCCCTCAGTCCCAGACTTGTTGATTATCCATGCCAGTCACTTACAGTATATAAACCACTTGTAAATCTCTGTAGAACCTTAGATCAAATATCATCTTAGATTCTGCTCATTCTGTTCCTCCAGACTTGAGTTCCTTCTGACTCTAGTCATCTTCTGAGACTTAGGATTGATTCCTATAGTCTATATCTCCAACTCTACCTCTGTAAGTTTCTAGTTAGGAACTCGTTCTGACACTAGCCTTATACCTTGTTCCATTCCTATGTTCCAGATAACCTTCTGACATGACATATCTGTTACCTTCGGATGTATACCTTCCCTCTGAAATAAGGGGCAATACTTGGGAAAGGGGCACAGTGTACGAACTGAGGCCAAAGCCCATTCAGATCCCTTACTTTTTGAGTATATTACAACCATGCAAAACTGGGGGCTACTAAGAAGTCCTGGCTTTACATAGGGTTGTACCGGAGGGACGGAAAGTCAAAGGGGCTTGGCCTCAGCTCGTACGCTGTGCCCCTTACCCAAGTATGTGCCCTTAATTTTGGATGAAGTCCAAGGGGGAGTTATAGTGAAGTCCAGATGGAGTCTGGATGAACTCTCTAGGACAGGATAGCTCAATAGAGCTCTGAAGGACTTCCGGATGAGCGCGGGAATGTGCCGGAACTATTTCCAGATGGTAGGGAGTAATGGTAAGACTACTGGAATAAGTTCCAAGTAGAATAGATGAAGGATGGACTCCTGGACAAAGTCCAGGGCAGGATAGGAGCAGAGCTCTGGAGGGAAAGATGATCCATAGATGTCGGAGGTTAGGGTAGGATAAATCCAGAGGACCAGAGGTCCGAAGGTCCAGAGCTTGAAGGAGCAGAAGAGCAGAGGAGCAAAAGAGCGGAGGGGCAGATGATTGGATGATTGGACAAGTGTAGCTCTATGGATCTTAAGGGAGGTATTAAACTAGTATAGAGGAGTAGGTCCGGATATTATAGAAGGATGAGTATAGACTACTCTGGACAAGGTCCAGAATAGAAACAGACAGGATAAGACTACCAAAGGTAGAGTCGGAGGTGAAACAGATGAGTGACAGGAAACGGACAAAGTCCAAAAAGGATATAGGACAAAGGATTAAGGCTCTGGCCTAGGGAATGATCACATAGGTCTGAGTCGGAAGCTTACAAGGGCCAGAGCCCAAGTGTGAGAACAGAAACAGATTTATATAGACATGGTAACAAGATACAGAAGTCAAAGGAATATACAGAAGTAGGACAGCAATGATCAGACTGAGGTCTGCTGGAGTTGTACTACAAGTTTATATACTGTAAAGAGCATGCCGGTGTTAAGACCGTACTCAAAGGTAGAGAGATCCGAAGGGCTTTGGCCTCAGTTCGTGCACTGTGCCCCTTTCTCGAGTAATGCCCTTTATTTCAAGGAGAAGTTATTCATCCGAAGGTCCGGAAGGAGTTGCGTGACGGATCCGGACGTCTGAAGGTATCGGATATGATACGTCCGAAGGTTATTCGGAACGTAAGGATAGAACAAAGATTAAGGCTAGCTTCAGAACAAGTTCCTAATTAGAAACTAACGGAGGTAGACTATCCGAAGATAGAGTCGGAGATATAGACTATAGGAATCAATCCTAACTCTCGGAAGGTGACTTTAGAGCAGAGGGTGGCTCAAGTCCGGAAGAAGCGGAATGAGCAGAATCTAAGATGATATTCGAACTAAGGTTCTACAGAGATCTACAAGTGGTTTATATACTGTAAGTATCTAAGATGGATAATCAGCAAGTCCGGGACCGAGGGCTATGTACGAAGTGTAACGGGAGTCTATTAGTTAATGCACAGCGGATCAGTAAGCATGAATCGGAAATGAACACAGGAAATGGATCAGTGACACAGGACGGAAATATAAACAGCCGGAATACCGGAAACAGGAGGAACGATGAAAGGAGATAGACGCAGATATACACAAGGGAGTTAAGGTGCGAGAAGCAAGCACATTTGGATGGGTGGTCCGGACAGGATCTGTGGACCGGACGGATATGGAATCGATCAGATCTGATCGGATATGGTCGGATCTGAGATTAGAAGTATGGTATATGACAGCCGGAAGGTAAGTACAGATAGTCTGAGGCTATGTCTGAAGCATACAGAAACACATTAGTAAGTACAGCAGAACATAAGGCTATGAACTCGGAGATGAAACTTGTACAAAATACTTATCAAAACAGAGGCAGAGATCACTGAGAGCTGGAAGCACAGAGATAGTCAAAAGCTGGAAACACAGGTATAGTCTAAAGGTGTGCAGGAATAGTTTGGATATGAACTTGGATCAGATATGGACACATCAGATATGGACAAGTATCGGATATGGACTCAGGTTGGATATGGACTTGGATTGGACAGATGGACTGGGTCAGACATGGATATGGATCAGATATGGATTGGAGTGGATGGGTGGATCGGATATGTGAGCTGGATTGGATGGGTGGACTAGGATGTATGGATTGGGTGTCCGGATGTCCATGGATTGGATCTGATCTGGACCTGAATGTACGGTATATGACAGAGTACGGTCTTAACAGCAATTCTGTTTGAAATCTAGATGCCATGGACAAAGCCACAAGAACGCTGATGTGGTAGTCATGTGGACAGAATCTTGCCCAATACTGGCGGTTGTTACGAACTGGGGTGGCATCACCAGTGACAGTGAAAAGACACAGACAGTCTGCTGGGAAAAGTACAAGGGACTAGTTCCAAGTACAATCAAAGGTTCAGCCTCAAAGACAAGTCTAAGAGGTTCTATGAGAATAGAGACTAAGGCTAAGGAGTGCTTAGACTTAGAGACAACTAAGGATTAGGGGTCCTTAGCGAAGAGGGATCCAGGTAAAACCCAGTAAGATTAAAGTGGGGAAATACAAGTGTAATACACTGTGCTTAAATAGGACTATATGTGCGCACAGACCATGTAACTGTGGGAAGTATACTGCATATCCTAATAAGGAAGGCATGTATTTGTACAAACACGTTGAAGTGTGTAAGTCAGTGATTTAGCATATGCATATGATAAATCAAACAAGAACAAAAGAAATGATGTAAGTGAATGAAAATGAATAGGGGTACATACGACTGTAACAGTGGTACTTTATCTACATATATAAAGCATGAATTGCCCTCGCATCATGCTGGTTCTGTGCCATGGCCCCTTTCCATTCATTGTATCATGTGCTGTGTGGCCTATACACTACCATTATGGTGTATTCTGTTCTTCATTCTTTCTAGCTCTTTTATTCACTACTGTGATGACTTCCGCTTCCAAACAATCACTCTCCTCACGTGCTTTCATTGAAAACCTTGCAGCAATCATTACTTCATTACCTTCACTGTCCCATTGTCAGCAGAACAGGAGAGAGTTGCGACATGGCAATTTGGACCATAGGGACCTGCAATTTATAGTTTTCGTAGATTGTATTGATAAAGATAGAATCTCACTTGACTAATCTTGCATCAGCAAATCATGAGTTTACTTATTCCTTACTTATTTCAAACTTTTCCCACTTATTTCAAATGGATCTACTTATTTCTCTTAAATTACCACCTGGTCCCAACTGAACTATCAGGATCTGTTAGCCGTCATTATAAATGTGTGCTATAAAATTATTGGACTCTTAATTTGCAAGATAGTACCTCAAGAGAATATTTAAGAAAGAAAATCATCAGCATTAATGTGTCACTCGAGCTTCATACTAGTTACTAATTGTTGGTCTTATGCAATGAAAGTTGTCTCTCAGACCCAACAAACATTGGGATACTCAATTTTGAAGCAGTTGTTAAATTTCAGAAGAAAAGTAGATTCATTTGAAATAAGTGGGAAAAGTTTGAAATAAGTAAGGAATAAGTAAACTCATGATTTACTGATGCAGTATACCATCTAGATCTCAAACATAACTGCATGAGCGAGATTGCATATAATCCAGTGCAGAAACAACTTCTTTTTTATTGAAGGATGTCCAGGCCGAGGAAAAATGTTCTTAGTAAAGGCTCTATCATCAATACTGCATGCACAACAACAGATTGTGCTTATTGTCGGAAGCAGTACACTTAGTGCCACTGGATATGACCGTGGCTGGACAGCTCATCATATGTTTGGCATTCCCATAACCGATGACAACATCAACTTGCATAGTTCCATTCACCCACACTCTATTAAACCTAAACACTGATTAACACTAATGTAATGTATCAGTGTCTAATCTAGAGATGGCAAGAGAATAACAATGGATGTACCCTCAGTCTTGGTGAAACAAACTGAGGGAAAAGACAATATGATGCGAGTATGTTACAACCATGCAAAACCAGAGGCTACTGAGAAGTTCCAGCTTTACATGGGGTTGTACCGGAGAGTCAGAAAGTCAAAGGGGCTTGGCCTCAGCTCGTGCGCTGTGCCCCTTACCCGAGTATGTGCCCTTAATTTCAGATGAAGTCCAAGGGGGAGTTATGGTGAAGTCCAGACAGAGTCTGAATGAACTCTCTAGGACAGGATAGCTCAATAGAGCTCCGAAGGACTTCTGGATGAGCGCGGGAATGCGCTGGAACTATTTCCGGATGGTAGGGAGTAATGGTAAGACTACTGGAACAAGTTCCAAGTAGAAGGGATGAAGGATGGACTCCTGGACCAAGTCCAGGGCAGGATAGGAGCAAAGCTCTGGAGGGAAAGATAATCCATAGATGTTGGAGGATAGGATAGGATAGATCCGGAGGACCAGAGGTCTGAAGGTCCAGAGCTTGGAGGAGCGGAAGAGCAGAAGAGCGGAGGGGCAGATGATCGGATGATCGGACAAGCATAGTTCTATGGATCTTAGGGGAGGTTTTAACTACTAGAGAGGAGTAGGTCCGGATATGGGGTAGAGGTAGTATAGACTACTCCGGACAAGGTCTGGAATAGAAACAGACAGGATAAGACTACCAAAGGTAGAGTCGGAGGTGAATCAGATGAGAGACAGGAAACAGACGAAGTCCGAAAAGGATATAGGACATAGGATCAAAGCTCCAGCCTAGGGAATGATCCCATAGGTCTGAGTCGGAAGCTTACAAGGGCCAGAGCCCAAGTGCAAGAATGGAAACAGATTTATATAGACATGGTAACAGGATACAGAAGTCAAAGGAATATACAGAAGTAGGAAAGCAATGATGAGACTGAAGTCTGCAGGAGTTGTACTACAAGGTTATATACTGTAGGTAGCATGCCGGAAGGTAAGTAAGCATAGTCCGAAGGCTCTGGCTGAAGCATGCGGAAACACATTAGTAAGTACAGGGGAACATTGAGGAGCCAAGAAGAATCTGCTGGCAGGAGATGAGATGCACAGAATATGAATTTTGGTGATTTGGGGGTGTACTTAGTATTATTTCCAATGGGGTGGTGGGTTAGTTCCCTTAGACATTCTTTGCATTGTAGGCTGTCATAAAAATGATGTTGATTTCCCACTACTCCGATATCGCATGACCCCTTATTGATCTCGCAAAGAAGGATACTCCCTTCCTTTGGACAACTCAATGTGAGGACACCTTTCAAGATCTCAAGGAATGCTTCATCAAACAACCAGTACTGCGCAATCCAAATTCATCCCAGCAACTTGCAGTCGCAACCGATGCTTCTCTTGTAGCAACAGGAGGTGTCTTATTGCAAACCGATGAAAATGGCATCTACCACCCATGCGCCTACTTGTCTCAGTCATTGAACCCAGCAGAGTGTAACTATCAAATTTTCGATTGAGAGTTACTTGCAGTCATCCGCGCATTAAACAAATGGTGTTACTATCTTGAAGGAAGCGCCCATACTGTCCTCATCTTCACTGATCACAAAAACCTTCTATACTTCCGTACCGCACAGAAGCTAACACAACGACAAGCTCGCTGGCAATTGACATTGTCACTCTTCAACATTGAATTACATCATGTTGCGGGTACTAAAATAGCTGCTCCAGATGCTCTCTCACGTCGCCTGGATCATGATGATGGTTCTCATGATAATGAAGATGCTGTGCTTCTCCCTGATTCCCTGTTTGTCCGGCTTATCGACAATAATCTACTTGATGTATTGGCTACTTCTGATCCCTTGGACAACCCTGTATTCAAAACAGCCTCGGATGCATTAGACGGTGTTTGTCTTCCTCCTATGAAGTCGGCATTGTCGAACTGCTTTGGTATTGAAAATGATGGTCGGGAATAATCTCAAGGTCCATATGCGCTCACCCAATGATTTTGGGCTATGAACTCAGAGATAAAACTTGTATGAAATAACTTATCAAGATGGAGGCAGAGATAATGTCATATACCATACTTCTGATCTCAGATCTGATCAGATCTGATCAATCCTATTTCTGTCCAGTCCACAGATCCTGTCTGGATCACCCATCCAAAAGTGCCCACTTCTTGCACTCTAACTCCCTTGTGGATATCTGCGTCTATCTCCTTTTGTCATTCCTCCTGTCTCTGGTATTCTGGCCATGTATATTTCCGTCCTGCTCATTGATCCGTTACCTATGTTTCATTTCCGACTTGTGCTTACTGATCCGCTGTGCATTAACTAATAAACTTCTGTTATACATCATACATAGCCCTCGGTCCTGGACTCGTTGATTATCTGTGCTAGTTACTTACAGTATATAAACCACTTGTAGATCTCCGTAGAACCTTAGTTCAAATATCATCTTAGATTCTACTCATTCTGTTCCTCTGGACTTGAGTAACTTCCAACTCTAGTATCTTCCGAGACTTAGGATTGATTCCTATAAGTCTACATCTCCAACTCTACCCTTTGGTAGTCTATCTCTGTTAGTTTCTAATTAAGGACTTGTTCTGATATTGTTAAGACCGTACTCAAAGGTAGAGAGATCCGAAGGGCTTTGGCCTCAGTTCGTGCACTGTGCCCCTTTCCCGAGTAATGCCCCTTATTTCAGGGAGAAGTTATACGTCCGAAGATCCGGAAGGGGTTGTGTGACAGATCCGGATGTCCAAAGGTATCGGATATGATATGTCTGAAGGTTATCCGGAATGCAAGAATAGAACAAAGATTAAGACTAGCTTCGGAACGAGTTCCTAACTAGAAACTAACAGAGATAGACTATCCGAAGATAGAGTCGGAGATATAGACTATAGGAATCAATCCTAACTCTCGGAAGATGACTTAGAGCGGAAAGTGGCTTAAGTCTGGAAGAAGCAGAATGAGCAGAATCTAAGATGATATTCGAACTAAGGTTCTACGGAGATTTACAAGTGGTTTATATACTGTAAGTATCTAAGACGGATAATCAACAAGTCCGGGACCGAGGGCTATGTACAAAGTGTAACGGAAGTCTATTAGTTAATGCACAGCAGATCAGTAAGCATGAATCAGAAATGAACACAGGAAATGGATCAGTGACACAGGACGGAAATATAAACAGCCGGAATACCGGAAACAGGAGGAATGACGAAAGGAGATAGACGCAGATATACACAAGGGAGTTAAGGTGCGAGAAGTGAGCACATTCGGATGGGTGGTCCGGACAGGATCTGTGGACCGGACAGATATGGAATTGATCAGATCTGATCAGATATGGTCGGATCTGAGATTAGAAGTATGGTATATGACAGATATTAGCCTTATTCCCCATTCCATCTCCACATTCTGGATAACCTTCGGACATATCATATCCAAAACCTTCGGATGTCCAGATTTGCTATGCTACCACTTCCGGATCTTCAAACATATATCCTCCCTCTGAAATAAGGGGCATTACTCAGGAAAGGGGCACAGTGCACGAACTGAGGCCAAAGCCCTTCGGATCTCTTACCCCTTGAGTACCATCTTACGGGGACACAGATATATACTAAACAGGGTAATGCACAGGTGTGCGGGAATAGTTCGGATATGAACTCGGATCAGATATAGACACAGATTGGATATGGACACAGATTGGATATGGACATGGATCAGATATGGACTGGGTCGGATATGGATTGGATCAGATGGGACTGGGTCAGATATGGATCAGATCGGATGGGTGGATGAGACTGGATGGATGGATTGGGTCGGATATCAATATGGATCAGATATGGATCAGATCAGATGGGTGGATGAGACCGGACAGATGGATTGGGTCGGATATTGGATATGGATGGATATGAATTGGAGTGGTGGACTGGATGTATGAATTGGGTGTCCAGATGTCTATGGATTGAATCGGATCTGGACTGAAATGCATGGTATATGACAAATGGCAGTCTTAGAACTGCCAACAGTGAAGAAATCATCCACATGGATAGCGATGAGGAGGGTACCAGTAACGTTGCAATAGTAGTATATGCAGTGCTCACTTTTGAGACAGAGGAAACCCCAGGGTAACATGACATCATTGAGTGTGCAACTCCAGACAATACCACCCTGTTTCATACCATAGAGTTCCTTTTGAAGTTCCCAGACATGGTCCTTAAAACCCAGTTTGATAAAACCTTCAGGTCGGTCCATGTAGTATACTTCATCAGGGTCCAGAAGACTGTATAGGAAAGCTGTTTTTATATCAAGTTGTTTGATTTCCCAATCAAGAGTGGCACCAATGTGAGCAAGAATACAGAAAGATTCAAGATGGGCAGTGGGCGCAGAAGTCTTAGTATAGTCCTGGCCCCAAACAGCTGAAAAGCCATGGCATACATACCATACTTTGAAGCGAGCAGGGGCACCATTCTGATCATGCTTGAGTTTGAACACTGGTCAACCTTTCATAATCTTATGACCAGTGGGCATGGTAGAATGAGGCACAAGTTTGTAGACTCCGAGGTCTTGTAAAGAGTCAAATTCATCGTGCATGGCCTGAGTCCATTTGGCAGCATGAGCCAAGCTCATTGCTTCAGCATAGGTAACAGGATCATGAGGGTGTTCAGTGGCAAAATCATCAGGAACAGCTGTGAAGGCCACAGAGAGATATGCTAATTCTGCTTCAAAGTTGGTAAGATCATTTGGGGCGACCATGGCCAGGGCAGATTCAGCAATAGATGGGAGTGCATATATGCAGTCAGCATGGGCAAGGGAAGTCATGGCATTGTGGTTGGTGGTGCTAATGTAGGGTAGGCCTTCGGCATTACAGCAACACTCTGATGGAATAGGCACGGGAGAGACTCAGGAACGGGAGAGACTCAGGAACGGGAGAGACTCAGGAACGGGAGAGACTCAGGAACGGGAGAGACTCAGGAACGGGAGAGACTCAGGAACGGGAGAGACTCAGGAACGGGAGAGACTCAGGAACGGGAGAGACTCAGGAACGGGAGAGACTCAGGAACGGGAGAGACTCAGGGAAACGGGGAGAGACTCAGGAACGGGAGAGACTCAGGAACGGGAGAGACTCAGGAACGGGAGAGACTCAGGAACGGGAGAGACTCAGGAACGGGAGAGACTCAGGAACGGGAGAGACTCAGGAACGGGAGAGACTCAGGAACGGGAGAGACTCAGGAACGGGAGAGACTCAGGAACGGGAGAGACTCAGGAACGGGAGAGACTCAGGAATGGGAGCATCAATTGTCAAGATAGGCATAGGTGCAACAGGTTGAGGGTTGTCCTCATCTGGGGCATCAACCACAGAAGCATCAGTAGGCAATGCAGGTGATACAAGGGGGACAGAGGCATTCTCAATGGTGACACCAGAATGAAGAGGAGTGTCAGCAGAGTTATGTGACTCAATAAAGGAGACATGATATGATACAAATACTTTATGTGATTCATGGTGGTAGCACTGATATGCTTTTAAGTCTAGAGAATAGCTGATGAGAATGCATTCCATGGAACAGTTGTTGACCTTCAGGTTATGGTGGTTTTGGATTAGGATGAAAGCACAACATTCAATTTCTCAGAGGTGAGTGAGATCGGGCTTCTTATCATGCCAACATTCTGAGTCATAGGGAGTGTGACTGGCCTGAGAAGAGACAGGCATGCAGTTAGAGAGGTAACACACTGTAAGGACGAATTCATCCCAGCGATTGGCTGGCACATCACAAGCAGCGCACATAGCACGTGCTTTCCCCATCAGCGTGCGGTGCAAGCACTCAACCCTACCATTCTGCATAGAGGTATAAGGCACAGTGAATTAATGTTGTGTGCCACGTGAGAGAAGCCACTCTTGCATGGATCTGGTCTTGAGTTCTCCATTTTCAGACCGATATATGCCAACCTTTAGGCCTAACTCAAGCTCACAGGCCCTCTCCCAGGCCTATAGCACAGGGAAGGCATCAGACTTTGCAGACAGTGGGATCGACCAGCAGTAAGACAAGAAATCATCAATAATTTCCAATACATATTTATTTCCAAAAGCTGATATAGTGTCTGGATGTTCCATGAGGTCCACATGTACAATTCTCAACTGTCTCTCTGCTCAATTCCCAGTGTGAACTTTCAGGACACTAGACTTTGTCTGTTTGCCAAGAATGCAAGCATCACACACAGGAGGTTCAGTGGAGAGTGTGATGGGCATACTGGTGGCATATCCAGATTGTGCAAGGTCATAGACCATGCAATAGTTTGCGTGGCCAAGACGATGGTGCCAAGTTTGACTGGTGTGAAGATGTTGAGCCAAGAATGCATGCTCTGCAGAGAGCTGGCTGCCAGAGAGAGCATAAAGGTGGCAGGAGGTGAGAGTACTGGACAGCATACAAGTGCCACTGCAAGATTGAACCCAGCAGTTGGTAGCATCAAAGGATGTGACACAGCAATGCTTGCTGCAGAGACTTAATACCGATATTAGGTGAACAGTAGCAAAAGGGATGAATAGGATGTGGTTGAGGGTGACGTGAATTCCTTTAGCGACAACAAGATGAAGTGTACCGACACTGACCGCCTGAATAGAGGACCCACCAATGCCACTGATGGTGTGAGGCAGGATAGGGCATAAACTAAAGAAGTCAGACTTGGTGTAGCGAGCAAAGTCATGCTGACTGTCAAACCCCCGTTTTCAACAAGCATCTCATTACAGTCTGCGACAGCAACCGAACAATTTCCTTATAGCGAGTATATAGCCTTTTTGCTCTGCTAAGGCGGAACTGTTCTACTTCCATGGACCCTTACAAGATCCTCACACCGATGCCCTCATGTCCCATCCAATTCTGTCTAGATCCATTGGTGCGTAGTTACTTTGCTTCCGCCGCTACTAAACCTACGGCAGGATTTACCTTATATCTCAAGGGGCCGCTCCATGCTGTGCACCTCTTTACTAATACCCTGTTTATTTTCTATCTCGCTACCAGACTCGTCTAATTATCTTGTATGCGCATGAATATGTTAAAAGGACTCATCCTACATACCGTTACCATTACTTCCCATTATGTACATCCCATCTCTTGGACTTAATATCTGAATGCTCGCTAGTCTGAATCTATTTGCCTTTGAACTTTTCTCCGTTCAAATCCTGCTCATTGATTTAACCGTCAGTAACTTAACCACTCAAAGTACCGTGCTACTTCCGACTTCGCTACTCGTAAATGGACCGCAGCCAGTGATCTTGCTGGGTTGCTACCCCTTTTACCACCTCTTTCATTGCCTACCTCGCTCATACAGAGCCGCCGCTACCACACCGTGGGTAGTAACATTATATTTGTTTCACAGGAGTTTCTTTTGTTCTTGCTCTTGCTAGCTAATGTTACAGTCGTACGTGCCCCTATTCATTTTCTCTTTGTCCCCTTTACTTGTATATTACATAACGTGACTCTGACTTATATGCTCAACGCATCTGTACTATAGTTGCCTTCCTTCTTTGGATGTGCACTTACGTTCTCACGTCTCTCTTGGTCTGTGCGCACATGTTGACCTATTTAAGCACGTTGTATTACACTTGTATACTTTACTTTAATCTTAACTGGGTTTTACCTGGAATATCCTTCGCTTAGGTCTCCAACCTAAGTCGTCTTGAATCGTCTCTAAGTCTAAGCACTCCTTAGCCTTAGTCTCTATTCTTATAGAAACCTCTTAGACTTGTCTTTGAGGCCGAACCCTTGACCGTACTTGGAACGCGTTCCTTGTACTTTCACCTTGTCCTCTTCTGGACATTGTAGAACTTCCCAGTAGACCGTCTGTGTCTTTTCACTGTCGCTGGTGACGCCACCCCAGTTCGTAACAGCTAACCACTACAGCTACTCTTACTGCGTGAGTACTGCTGACATCATGCAAGTACCGCCAACATACCGCAGCTGCTGCTAACTTCGGAAGTCAAAGTCTTTGTTTCTATATTAGTTCTTTCGTGTTTCCTTCGCACTAACTTAGAAGGAATTGCTTCTATCGCAGTCCTCTTGGGTCGAACTGTTATGAACTGGGATGGCATCACCAGCAACAGTGAAAAGACACAGTTGGTCTGCTGGGAAGTTCTACTACATTCAAAGGAGAATGAGGACAGTGAGTACTTGGAGGATTCCGAATATGAACAGAGGTCAAGTCTAAGAGTCGCGACTCAAAGACGATCAAGAATGATGACTAAGGCTAAGGAGTGCTTAGACTTGGAAATGATTCAGACGACTTAGGTTGGAGACCTAAGCGAAGGATATTCCAGGTAAAACCCAGTAAGATTAAAGTGAGGTATACAAGCATAATACAATGTGCTTAAATAAGCCAATATGTGCGCACAGACCAAGAGGAGTGTGAGAATGTAAGTGTGTATCCTAAGAAGGAAAGCAGCTATAGTACAGACATGTTGAACATATGAGTCAAGAAGTATGTCATGTGATATACAAGGTAAAAGATGAAGGGAAAATAGATAGGGGCACATACAATTGTAACATGAACATCTCACTCGCACCTTCAGTAGGATTATTATTGTGCTTATACTTAGGCCAGCAGTAGTTTCTTTGTTTCATCGGTATTACTGATATGGACAGATGCCCTGCTGTCTAGGAAGAAGGCCATGATGGACAGATCTACGATAGTGCACTGGCACTGGCTGGGAGCCTGTCACAACCCACAAATTAATTAAGGCAAGGGTAGGGACTAGGACTTAAACAAAGGTTGTCACAAGGAAAGAGAGGAGCAAGGACATCTTGGATTGCTACTATGTAGATACAAGAGGTTTGAACTAAAGAACTACTACAGTGAAACTAGCTAACTATATACACATATTGAAACTGAGATGTAAACTGAGTTTGAAACTACTAACCAATCATAAAATAGAAATGAGAATTGTACGATGTGATAGTTGTGATATTGTTATGACATCATATTCTAGAAGATGCTAAGATCATGTGATACTATCTTATCTTATCTTATCCGATAGCATCATAAAAGATCTCTTCTTCTTTGTCAGGAAGTTCAGTTATAGAAGTGGATATGGGAATTTCGATAGGGTTTGGGTTTGTCTTAGCACTGGGTTTAGATGCTTTAGGGAAATTGAGACAGGAATAATGATTTGTGTTTGGAATTCATGACAGAGCCTTGTATGTGAGTCCTGCAAAGTCGACAGATTTGTTGTGCTTACACCAGTCAATGCTAGTCTGTAAACTGTCGATCACAGAATAAAGCGCTGTGTGTTCATCACCATCAACATTAGGGAGTCATATGCTAGGCCTGCAAATTCACGTGATTCTAAGTTGTTAGGGGAAGGAGTGTGTCCCGCAGGAGAGGCAGCAACATAGATGGCTTCTCTAGTCTCACTGTCAAGGAGGTAAGCACAGAGGCTACCCTGTCATTATATTGCATTAATTGATTGATAGTTATAAGACTAATGTATTGCATTGACCATTGTAACTATCAGTACACCAACCCATTACCTAACATTGCCTAACTTAATCTAACTAACCAAGACAGAATATAATCCTAGCTAACACTAACTAACTACTAGCTAACTACTAACTAGCTGACCTCTAACTCTCTAACAACTAACAACTAACCTCCAAATCCTCTAACAAACTCTCTAACATCTAACATGTTTCTGACTAATATTAATTATAATGAGGTAATACATGAGGTAATATGCATTATTAATCATTACAATAATTAATGCAATACTTGTATCTTGTAATTACAATTGTAATGCATTATTCCTACAGGGAGAGGTCAAGCACAGCCACTGGTGTCATAGCGAACACCGCCTGGTTTGCCCGTAGACACAGCCTTTGCTGTAGGCTTGGTGGTGGCCCCTCCTTTGCTGGTGGTCTCACTGGCATGTCTCCAAGCAAGCACTTCCTTGTGTCTGCCTTCCATACTGCCACCCTTACCAAAGCAATCTTTCACATAGTGCCCCCAACTGTTGCAGTTGGTGCAGCAAAAAGAGTGGCCTTGACAGCCACACTCTGTACACGTCTTGGTGCACTTACCATGGGCATTCCCACCAGTCCTGCCATGGGTGACCAGGGTGATGTCCCCTCCTTTGGACTTCTCAGTGTCGAGTAACTGTTGTTCAACATCAAGATGGGCGCAGATGTTAGATGGCCCATAGGTGTTGGTAGTGCCAGTTCCAGCAGAGGAAGTGGCAGATAAAGCATTGGCGATGTAGTTGCAGATGTGCCAAAAGTTGTCTGTCATTGCATTAAGCATCATGATAGTTAAGAAGTCCTCCTCCTTGGGTAAACCAATCACATATATGCGCCTAACCAGATCATTAAGCTGAGTGCTGGTGGATGCGAGACACTCAGAATGACAGTATCAGATTCCTAAGGCTTGTTGGATAAGGAGGATTTGAGCGATGGGGCCGACCTTCTCATGATGAGACTTCAAGGCATTCCAAGCTAAGTACGCATGAGTGTAGCTGTGGAGAAACTTTTGTTCTTCGGAGGACAAGCAGGTGCACAGAGCTGCAATGATACGTAGGTTATTGAGGTCCCAGTGTGAAGCACTAACTGGATCAACAGATGGGTCCAGATGTAAGATAAGACTGAGGAGATAGCCACCTCCATGCTTTAGCAGAAGGTAGTTTTGCATTTTATCAGACCAGATCCCCCAAATGTTCTTGCTGCAGTCCAGTACCTCAATTTTCTCCAAATCAGTCTGACTGAGAGTGATGGCGGTAACGCAGGCACTGTTAAGACTGTACTCAAGGGTAGAGAGATCCGAAGGGCTTTGGCCTCAGTTCGTACACTGTGCCCCTTTCTCAAGTAATGCCCCTTATTTCAGGGAGGAGTTATTCGTCCAAAGACCCGGAAGGGGTTGCGCGACGGATCCAGGTGTCCGAAGGTGTCGGATATAATACGTCCGAAGGTAATTCGGAACGTAAGGAGAGGACAGAGATTAAGGCTAGTTTCGGAACGAGTTCCTAACTAGAAACTAATGGAGATGGACTATCCGAAGATAGAGTCAGAGGTATAGACTATAGGAGTCAATCCTAAGTCTCGGAAGGTGATTTAAAGCGGAGAGTGGCTTAAGTCCGGAGGAGGCAGAATGAGTAGAATCTAAGATGATATTCGAACTAAGGTTCTATGGAGATCTACAAGTGGTTTATATACAGTAAGTATCTAAGACGGATAATTAGCAAGTCCGGGACAGAGGGCTATGTACGAAGTGTAACGGAAGTCTATTAGTTATTGCACAGCGGATCAGTAAGCATGAATCGGAAATGAACACAGGAAACGGATCAGTAACACAGGACGGAAATATAAACAGCCGGAGTACCGGTAGTAGGAGAAATGACGAAAGGAGATAGACGCAGATGTTCACCAGGGAGTTAAGGTGCGAGAAGTGAGTACATTCGGAAGGGTGGTCTGGACAGGATCTGTGGACCGGACGGATATGGAAACGATCGGATCTGGACGGATATGATTGGATCTGAGATTAGAAGTATGGTATATGACAGGCACAACGGTCAGGGTCGGCAGATTTATGGAAGTGGATGCATTGGTTGTACTCTTGGTACGAGTGTGTACAGGCATTGTCAAGGATGAAGTTGTGGAAGAAGGGGTGAGGGCGAGTTCTCAGCAAGTCCTGTATATTTTTTTTTTCAAGAGTGTATGTTATAGGAGGCATATTTGGTGCTTCTCGCCCAGAAGGGAAGAATTGAGGTGTTTCAACGACTCTGATCGAAGCATCACGCACGCGGGATATTATTGTCCGGCATGATTGTTCCTGGATGGTGTACTGCTGTCTAGATGGTTTCTGCTACTCGTTTATGAGTGAGCAGGGCTTATAACCTATTAAACCTAGACACTGATTAACACCTCAGTCTTGAAATGGACTGTGATTAAGTACCTAGACACTGATTGACACTAATGTAATGTGTCAGTGTCTAATCTAGAGACGGTGAGAGAATAACAATGGATGTACCCTCAGTCTCGGTGAAACGGACTGAGGGAAAAGACAATATGATGCGAGTATATATATATGAGTCCGATTTGAATTCTTGTGGTCATACTCTGCTAGGATGCATCGCGTCGTCACATGCGTCTATGCACCAACACACTCACCTTGAGCTGATCTCATTCGACATGCAACCACAATCATTTGAAATGAACTGCCTGCAATCAACAGAGCTGCCTGGGAAAGCATGGATGAGCTCTGTCGCACGATCTGCAATAAACCATTCGCAGGAATCACATTTATAGGATTGGGAGACTTTCGACAAGCAGGACCTATTGTCAGCAGAGCAGGCGAGACTGTGATGTTAGCTGCATCAGTCAAATCATCTGCACTATGGGAAAACATACACTTATTGACACTTCACACAGCAATTCGCAGTGCAGGAGACCCTCAATTCACTGCATTCGTTGATCACATTGGTGAAGACTGCTCTGGAAATCGACAAGATCTCATAGCATCCGCCACAAACATTGACGAGATTATTGACTTCCTCTTTTTGCAAGATATTATTGAAGACGCTGACACCTGCCTTCCTCTCCCTTCTCAACATCTATGTTGATGAATTCAATGACATAATTCTCGAGCGCACACACCACACACCACACAACACAGAATCTTACTTCAGCTCAGATAGTCTGAAAGAAGCCGACCACACTCCATTGAATGCACCAGAACACACACCTGACTACCTTGCAATGTTGACCCACCCTGGAGTGCCTCCTCACCGCCTAGATCTAAAAGACAACTGTGTTTGCGCCATTCAACAAAACCTCTCCGTAGAAAAAGGCTTGGTTAGAGATTACACAGCTCTATCGAGAGTGAGAACGCGAAGAGACACGCTGTGTCTGTTGCAGAGACGAACGAGACACAGGACTGTGCAAACGTCGTATTTCCAGAATTGCTATTGTAAATACAAACGTATCGTCTTGAAGCCGACCGAAGGCGTGTCTTGTATATGTAGATTATCAGTACCTAGGTGTATTGGATTTATAACTGACAAATATTGATAGCGATACCCACATCCCACATGTACCAGGAATGCCGAGTGGCAAATTGCGCTTGCACATGTAGTCTGGAGCTTGGATCGCTTTCACGATGCAACCGAGTACGGAGCAGGTCGGAAATTCAGAAACGGGGCTAGACAAATCTTCAATAAAAGTACGGCGGCCTGAGCCTCATCAATGTAGTTCCTCTTCAACCGACACAGCGCGAGACATGGTCAAATTGCGGCATTGTGCCGTATGGTATGCCACTGATATATGACAACAACGATACGGAAAACAGTGGTTCTTGTGCAAAATGCGTGAATGGGAAGTGCGTGGTGCGGCAGTGGGAAGTAAAACATGATGACGTTGCATGCGTTGCATGACAGAATGTATGCGAATGAAAGCAGTGGTAGTTGAGAAAGCAGGATCAATGATTAAGGGTTGCAATGCGGTGCCAATGGGTTAAGAAAGTGCGGAATTTCGCCAGTCATTGATGGCGACTACGTCTAAGGTAACACGTTCCGGGTCTAAGAGAAGCCCCATGGCTCCACCGATTCGTATCAAGGGCTCCAGATCTGGTTGCACCGCTTCAGGAACCACTGTTCAGTCATGGAAGTCCAGGTGCCGGTAGGAGTTTGAAAGGAGAAAAGAGGGGCATGAAATGGAATGTCGGGATTGGCCTTGAGGTGACGAAAGAGGGCTGTGTGAGGACATGTAATATGGTCTCGGGAGGTAACATTGATGTCGGCGCCGTTATTACCGGCGGTTTTGCTCCATGGTATGTGGAAGGTCGAGTGACGCATATTGTTTGATTCTCGAGTGACAATGGGCAAGACAGAGCGGGTTACGTGCTTAGTCAGATCAGATGAATCAATAGCGGGAATGACCAGTTCTTCCAGACTGGTTGTATTTCAGGTTAAATAGAAGGGGGCGAAAGACAAATGATGAAGTCATACCGACAACCGCACCAGAAAACGAGACAAGCGATGGCCAGAACTGCCGTATCAAAGGTATTGGAGTGGTCAAGGCCTTGGTGTAACTGAATGAGCGACTCGAGAGTGATCGGAGGAGGATGCTTTGGGTTCAGGTCGGGCGGAACGAGATTGTGAAGACCACGCTGAACGTGACGAAGACATTCCGAGTGTTCACCGTGCCACTGAGCGCCGTTAATGACGTGCCAGAAGCGAAGGCCAGCAAGCCAATTGTCCGCGGTGCTGCTGGTGATTGAACCGGCAGCATCTGCGATGAAGATAGCAAGAAGAACCTCGGAGGCAGGCATACGGTCTTGTTCCGGTATGGAGAGACGGTCACAGAATTGATTAAAATGTAGCAGGCCTGCACCGTACTCATTGCGGGTGCTTTCGTCAAGCGACTCTGCCATGACAAAGAATAATTTGACTATATGGGACTCTGGATAAAGCTGTTCTAGCTGATTTTGAAAGGTGACACCGTGAGGAGTGGTCCAGAGAAAGACACGTTCGCCGGCAAGTACAAGAGGACGATAGGAAGATGGACCGACAGAAGTATCATTGCAAAACTTGCCGTTTGGTACGCGAGTTGGCTCATCGGGATGAGTGACCCCTACTGCCCCATGGACCTGAGATGGATGCCAGAACTCGGCAGGGGCAGGTTCTACGTCTGAACCATGCATAACGTATTACGTTTCGAGGTCAAATCTTTGAGAACGAATGTGAAGAGATGTGAATCCGAATGGATCATATATGTTGATATATGTTGTGCCACCAAGTATGTCTTGATGGAGCGCATCATCAAAGTTCACGATTCTCGACTTCTAATCAATTCACAATGCATGAAGAATGGTCACACACACTCCTCCAATCTGATCCAATGTACTTCTATCGCGCCAAGCGTGATCGTCTACACCAGGCTGTCACATCCAAGTACACCATTCTTGGTTTCATATCTTCTGGAACATATGGTCGCGTATACAAAGCGCAGAGCCTGGAACCAGACGGGCAGATTCATGCGATTAAAAAATTTAAACCAGACAAAGAAGGGGATGTTGTCACATATACTGGTATCAGTCAGAGCGCCATTCGAGAAATCGCAGTAAGCTTGTTCATTTTGTTTTACATTAAAGGGCTTCAGCGACTAGTTACATCTAGCTGAATCGAGAAATCTCTCATGAAAACGTCGTTGCTCTCAAGGAAGTTATTCTAGAAGACAAATCGATATACATGGTTTTCGAATATGCTGAACATGATTTTCTTGTACGTCCTGACTGTCTAATATCTTAAATTATTCCTTTGACCACGTTTCGGCGCAGCAAGTAATACATCATTATTCGCAGACCCTTCGAATACAGATCGCATCACAAGTTCTTAAGTCCCTGATCTATCAGCTTCTCAATGGCCTAGTATACCTTCACTCTGCACATATCCTTCACAGGGACCTTAAGCCTGCCAATATCCTCATCACTGCATCTGGTGTGGTGAAAATAGGTGACTTGGGGCTTGCACGATTAATATACCAACCGCTTCAACCGCTTTTTGCGGGTGACAAAGTTGTTGTCACTATTTGGTACCGAGCTCCTGAACTCTTATTAGGCGCGAAGCATTACAACAAGGCAGTAGATTGCTGGGCTGTTGGATGCGTCTTCGCTGAGTTGGCGAGTCTCCGGCCGATATTCAAGGGCGAGGAGGCAAAATTAGATTCCAAGAAAAATGTCCCTTTCCAGCGCGATCAGCTACTCAAGATTTTTGAGGTCCTTGGAACACCAACTGGTAAGAGAAAGTATAAGCAAGTTTACTAGCGCGTTCCTCTCACTTCTTTCAGAGAAAGATTGGTCAGGCCTCAGAGACATGCCTGAGTATCAGAATATGAAACGCCTTGACACGTGAATTGTTTCTCTTGCATCCGGAATGGTCATGGACAGAAATTATCACAGGTACCCAAATCGCCTCGCAGATTGGTGCCAGACGCGCATCCGCTCGCAGCAAGGCTATGATCTCATACGTCAGCTCTTCGCGTATGATCCGGATAAGCGCCTGACGGCCAAAGAAGCGCTGGCACATAAATGGTTCCAAGAAGATCTTCGGCCGACAAGAAAGTACGTTACATGCAGCCTGTTTCCATGTGGTCTCCTCGTTTTCGCTTACAATAATGTAGCGTGTTTTTTCCTGTTTCCGCCCACCATCTGCCGCCCCAACGGCGAATCACTCAAGATGAGGCACCATCTATGATGGGGATTCCCGCACCCACGCAGGCACAGACGCTGTCGCAAGTGGCTCCGGGACATGGTCAAGCTCAAGGGCAACATCTATCACAGCAGTCTCAGGTAAATCTTTCCCAACAATCTAAACCAGGTAGTACTGCTGCTAGTTTTGGGAGTGTTAGTGGGGGAGCCGTTGGAAGTTTCTCAGGTGGTCAGGGAAGTTCCGCCAGAAAGAAGCCCAGAATTGGATAATTCATTGTGTCTTGTAAATGCAGTACTAGTTGCTGTGTAGAACCTAGTAATGAGTTATTTCGACTCCATTACAAAAGCTGTTCAAACTTCAAACGTCGAACAAGCCCTGCAGGCCTCGTTTAAAGTTGGATCACGTGGTTTCCGTTTGCTAGGCCGATCAAGACGAAGATTTAACGCTTGTTTGCATACGCCAAGTACTTGACCACAGGCTGAGCCCTGTACTTTGCTTCACCCCCTCCCTTTCACGTTCCTATCATATATAACCCTTAATCACTCTCTTCATGCACTTTTTGTGTCAGCTGTCATGACATCTACACAGTCATCACAATCTTCACAGCCGAAAATCTCCAACGGCATGCCAGCGGCAGCTGTAAATGGACAAAAACAAACCTTCTGGATGCCAGAGATAGCATCGTATTTTGTTGCAGGTGGAGCTGCTGGCGCTGCTTCACGCACAGTCGTTAGTCCTTTAGAAAGGCTCAAAATCATACAGTAAGTCCCTGCACAGACTCACAGTGATTCAATCTCCGTTTGTTCGGATCACCGCTGTGTTCTTTTATCCGAGCACAGCTTGGTCTAACAAATCCATTTTGCACTACCAGACAAGTGCAACCGCGAACGCCGGATGGTCAGTACAAGGGGGTGTGGCGGAGTCTTGTCAGGATGTGGGAGGAAGAAGGCTTCAAAGGCTTCATGAGAGGGAACGGGATTAACTGCCTCCGAATCGTGCCATACAGCGCTGTGCAGTTTACTACGTATGAACAATTGAAGAAGGTGGGGGTGATTTATCGGTACCTTGAAGCCTCTTATTAACTTTTCTCAGTGGTTTACGGCCTATGGGACAAAAGAACTTGATACTCCCAAGCGGCTTGCTAGTGGTGCGCTAGCAGGGATCACGTCTGTTTGTGCGCAGCGACTGCCCGGTTTGCTTTATTCAAATTATCTCATACATCCCGCAGGCGCGACATACCCACTAGACCTTGTGCGGTCAAGATTGTCAATTGCAACAGCTAGCATACCTTTGCAGACCGAACAAGCACTGCCGAGCTCCTCGGTTATGACGGCATCCGGGGCGAAGCAGGCGTTAACCTCTGCATATCATACTTCTTCCAGCTCATTAAAGCAGACGGTATCAAAGAGAGCCGAACTAACTATGGTCGGAATGACCTTGAAAGTGATGCGGGAAGAGGGTGGAGTTCCTGGTCTTTATCGGGGCCTGGTTACTACTGCTGTTGGAGTTGCGCCATACGTAGGCATCAACTTTGCAGCGTATGAGGCGTTGCGTGGGGTCATGACGCCTCCTGGAAAAAACAATGCTATGAGGAAGTTGGCTTGTGGAGCGGTAGCTGGTACGTTCGTACTACTGCTATTTCAAGGGGCTTCTCATCCGTTACTGCAGGATCCATATCACAAACTCTAACATACCCATTCGATGTGTTGAGACGGAAGATGCAAGTGACCGGAATGGCTCATGGAGGGCTGGGATATCATTACAGTGGTGCGTTTGATGCATTAAGTTCTATCATTCGCACGGAAGGACTCCGAGGATTATATCGTGGAATATGGCCAAATCTGCGTGAGCGTGAATCATTTACCCACATGACATTCATAGACTGAAATATTTGAGCAGTCAAAGTTGCACCCAGTATTGCCACGTCATTCTTTATCTATGAGCTGGTGAAGGAACTATTGGTTACACCATGAAGATCTATCTGCTGGTTAGATCTAGACAAATATAGATCCACACATCATTCTATACATATTTTTTTTCTCTCAGCGTAGTATATATGATGTTATGGTAGTGTAGTATGCCGGTATAGTGTATTGTGACTTGCTACTTGAAGACGTGTATTAGGAGAAATCCGGATTGATATTAATGGTACCGATTGTGTGTGGCTGTGTTGTGCAAATTTAGACTTGCCTCATTTTGAATCATTACGACTCTTGCCTCAAGGCGATCAACAGGGAAAGCACACGGCGACGACGACGGGCGGTAATCCGTCTTTTTGTTTCTTGACCACCATCATCTAGAGCGCAGCTGTAACCGGCAGCGATCTGGTGTACGGTCCTGGCTGACCCGAGTTTGGACTAGCTAGACAACAGCCTATCAAGCCAAATTTAAAGCTACAGCGTTAACCAAACCGTTTAAACAAATATCTTTGTTCGAATCGTCTGGCCTTAGGATCACTGTTGATCCTATCACTTTTGTTCATGCTACTTTAAATACGCACGGTACGTGCTATGCTATCATTGTCTTTTATAATTGTCTTCTTGTGCTTCCAGCCTCACACCAACCGCATTGCTATCTTCGTGCCTTTACGCCTCTTTCTCCACTTGTGACAGATCTATGCTAACTTCCTATCCTCGCGTTTCAGACCCGTAATTATCTATTAAAGGCTATCCCCGAGTCCATATCGTTTTTGTCCGAATCTGTTTAGTCGCCTACTAACATGGTGCTTGGAAATCATCCTCGCTCCCAGGACCACCACGTTGTCCAGATCAAGAAACCGTTCTCCATGTCTGTGGCATCACTTTCGTCCTCGTTGTCTTCATCAACAGCATCTTCCACGCTGTTACCTGCAGGGCCTTCCTCTAGCCAATTCAATATCGCAACCGATCAGCTGCTCCCTACATCTTGTTCTTCCACGTCCAAGAGTCGTTCAGGTGGTCTTGTTTCCAGCCCAATATCTTGCTCGTTTTCCTCTGCACCTTCAATGGGTCAGGTAAACAGCCGCCCACAGGTTGCTACGGTACTTTCACCACCGTCATCACCAACTCCTACTTTGCCGAGCGCTAGTTTGCCAACAGGATTCAGCCTTGCTCGTGCCTTTGGTGGACGACGGAAAAAGTCCGAGACTCTCAATGTCTCTTCTGGCTCGTCGCAACATAGTGGCAGCAGAGTGAAGGACTCACAGAGTGGGGATGAATATTACCCTGGGACCCCACGGAGCGCACCATCCCGCCCATACGGGGCCAAACAGTTGACTCTCTCCCTCGCTTCGCATGTGTTCAGCAAGAAACACTCGGGTTCGGCTCCCGCCTCACCTGCGGTGAGCCTTGCGCCGCCACCTCCTCCACCGAAGATTGCTGCGCCACATCCCGTGTCACGCCTCGCACCCGCACCCGTGAACACAAATATCGACCAGCGAGTCTCGGTAATGACCACCACGAGTCCTATGGCGCCAGCTTTGGATTACATGCGCAGAACAGATGAAACTTTAGAATTCGCAGCACCTAAGGAGCACGAGAGAAGAGATCTCGAGAAATCGGACATGAAGGAGATTCGGAGAAAGAGCGATTCTACGTTGAGCCATCACACAATCAAGCCCGGATTTGGAACAAGAGGCCCTCGTCCAGTGTCAATGGCAGAATCACTGCAGTCGAATCACACCATCGTTCCGGTTAGCAAGCGTTTGAGTGCATTCCACGATAATTATATGCCTGAAGAAGAAGATGATGGTGAGAGGATTGCGGATAAAGGATTCCACACTCCGTTACGCTCCACGTCACCTTTTTGTCGTGGGTCCCCTGCATCATCCATCAAAGTGACCCGGGACAGGCGTTCGCAGTCTGTCAATCTTGGCCCTCCCTTAACATTGATGACCTCGGTTCCGGATTGCACTACAGCGACCGTTTCTATGAGTATGGATACCATTCCCGTTGTTCCCAAATCCATATCAGAGGATAAGGGTAGATCAGTTGTTGAATTCTCAACCCTGCCTTCTAGCCCAAGAAAGCCATCGCCTGTTCCGTCACGCACGAATGATAGTTTCTTGGATAGCCGCTCATCTTCTCCTTCGCACCCAGAGCGCAATCTGCCAGACATTCCTGCATCGCACCGACGCATTCTATCAGCATCGCCGGGAATATCTTCGCCACCATCATTCAGACAGACAGCCATTAGCATAACTGGTCTTGCCCCAGCTGCTGGCCTTGCTAGACGTGCCGTTGAAAAGATGGGTCGGGTCTGGGGCAAGGCCTCCTCCCCTAGTTCGGGTTACCCATCACCTCCGGGCTGGGCACACAACAGTCGCTCGCCCCTCTCACGGGCTAGTTCTGGCATCGATGAGGCACCTGTGAAGAGCAACCGACATGCACCTCACGCATCTTCTGGAAGTTGGAGTATCAGTTCGACTAGCTCATCTTCGGACCATGAGGGCATCTTGTCATCAACTGTCCCTATTCTTGGAAAGCGCTTGCGTGGTCCGGTCCGCCTGAGTCCTAGAGGTGTCGGTGTTGCTGGCGGACTTGTCTTTGGACGAGACATGAAGACATGCGTAAGGGACACGGCGATTGACTCGGTCCGCACCGCGTTGCGTGCCAAGGAGTTCGACAGCAGCGCCATAGATGATGTAGACGGCACGCCGAGCAGTGCCCCAAGTGTTCCTTCTGCTGCGCTGGAGAGTCGCCAATTGCCTGCGTTGGTTGTCAGGTGTGCACAGCATATCCTTACCTGGGGTGTACAGGAGCTTGGGTTGTTCCGGTACGATTTCGCGTGTTATCGGAGAACATTTGTCTCATTCTTCCTTTTTAGCGTCAATGGGAGGTCGTCTCATGTCGCAAAATTACGATCAGAATTTGATACTGGTAAGATTCACGCTTCGATGCAGTTGGATTGGTTACTATTGTATTCGTAGGTGCCGACTTTGACATTGCTCAATGCAGTCCTGGTGATCTCGACCCTCATGCCGTGGCATCCATATTCAAGGCTTACCTCCGTGAACGTACGTGGCTGATCAAATCGTGCATGTCGTGCTCCTAACATGTGCCCTAGTTCCTGAACCAATTTTAACGAATGCTCTGTCAACTTCGTTCGAAGCGGCAATGACATCGGAGCGTCTCACACACAATACGTTAGAACCTGCCCCAAGTCCACGGAACATCCACCCTGGATTGCGCAAGCCTCCTTCGTTGACTACTCTGGCTATGCCAAATTTCTCTGGATCACATCCACCATCAGAGCTACTGCGCAAGTCACTCTCCTCGCTGATTGCTCGCTTGCCGCAAGAAAACCGTGATCTTCTACTCACGGTCACAGAGCTGATCAACGCGACATCCCAACGCAGTCAAGACACGAAGATGCCATTGAACAATCTACTGCTTGTTTTGTGTCCAAGCTTGACCATGAACCCGTCCCTGTTGCAAGCGTTATGTGAAAGCAAAGGTATCTGGGATGGAGTTCAGCGTCCTGTTACACCTGTTCGCCCTTCGCGGGAGAGTGTCCCGTCCCTTCACGATATGCTGGAAGAGGAAGAGCAACTCGACAAACAAGATGATAGGATAAGTCCAATGCATGACGACGCCCAGTCCTGCCGAGCTCTCCCAGAGGTTCCTGCCGATGACGTGGTTGAGCCACTCACTGCACCAGCCAATACGCCTGTTGATCTTAGCTCGTCACAGTCTTCAATATCAACCAGGCCGAGTCTGGATGCTACGGGGTCGACATCTGATGGATCGTCATTTGTACACACAGATGATAGTTCTTCGGTGTCCCAGTCCTCGCAGCGCGAGCATCCCATAACGCCGCCTTCAGTCAACGTCAAATTACCAAACCCTTACTCCCTGCCGTCGCTCTCATCCTCAACGTCGTCTCTGTCCAGCCCTTCTATATCGTCGAAATCTCCCATTCGGTCTTCCAAGCGTCTTCCATTTCCAGATGACATCAGCGAACCTCAAACTTCGACTTCGCCACTCACCCTAGTCATCGCCGATCCTACATCCCTCTCGCTACCCACGTCTCGTCTTGATCAGCCACAGTTCCAGTTTCCTTCCACTGGCGGAGACTTCGCGCATGCAGTTATGCATCGCAAATCAACTCCGTCTATGTCATTTCCTGGTGTTCAACAGCCAGAAATCACGCGCTCCAACTCCTTTGCATCCCGCGCAAAACGCATGAAGAAACCATCTCTTCATTTACTCTTTTCCAAGCGCTCTGCTTCCCCCATATCTTCACCTGTCAACTTTGCTCCAGCATATTCACGGAATTCGTCAACTTCGGAGTCTCCAGTGTCTATGATGACAGCTCAATCTACCGGCAGATTTAGCTTCCCTCCCGTGCTAAACACAAAAATTGACTCATCTTCCATCTCACTTGCGCTAGGCATTGAGGAGGAAGAGCAGTCGGATATCGCTACTTCTGTTGGGCATGGGAATGCCAAGAGTATGTCCGTGGAGCTTCGTGAGTCAGTGGCCCTGCTCACGCCAGTATTACCTGGTGGACTTCCAAGATCTCCAGTGACGATGTCTGGGCTCGCGCCCTATCGTCATCTCGACGTTTCCTTTCCAGATGACGATGAATTTAGCGAGGATGATTGGACGCAAAGCGTGCTGTTGGCGGGGGATGCAGTTTGGTGAAGCGGTAATTAAAGCTATAAATCATCCACATATTCCAGGCAACTTCTAATATTTCCTTTGGACTTTTCCCATCTGATCTGCGGGCGGGTCTCACTTATCATCTCACGTCCCTCCACAAGGCTTGATTCACTTATATACGCCAATCTAGGTTGTTTTGGTTGTTTCTCGTGCTGCCATTTACAACAAACATGACAAGTATACTACACGCTTACCCCTTCTTTTCTCCTACACCATTGATAATTTTGGTCTAAACTTTGACGTGGATTGTCGCTTGACGCTCGTTGATTGATGTCATAATGCGTGGGGCCCATGCTCCACCGGAATTTCAAACGCGTCATGGTTTTCGATGCACAAATTAATGACCAACTTCACCATCTCTCCTCCTGCTATCATGTCGTCAGATTCTATCAAGACCCTGCAACAGAAACTTTTTAGAGGGGCTGAGGATAGCATCCAGCAAACGGATTCGCGTGACCCTGGACTGACGATTCAAATCCCAAAGGCAGAATCAGCACCACCGGGTCCTAAACCACCACAAAAGACTTTAAAGGCTGTTCCAGAGGGTCTCAAAGTTCAGGAATATGATGATTCAACCAAGAGCTATAGACAGCGGTTATCTGAAGCATTAGGCGTGGACTATTGTGGAGTTGAGAAATATCGTTTACTGCAGGATGAGAATCGTGAGCGTCACTGGAAGCGGTGGGGACCATATCTCAGCGATAGGCAATGGGTGGGTGCAAACTTCATTTCGGCGATCGTGCGCTGATGAGATCGTATTAGGCAACTGTACGCGAGGACTATTCAGACAACGGTGACGCATGGAGTCATTTCCCTCATGAACATTCCCGATCACGAGCGTACAGATGGGGCGAAGACGGCATTGGTGGCATCTCGGACAGTCATCAGCGCCTTTGCTTTTCACTTGCTCTCTGGAATGAGCAGGACTCTATCCTGAAGGAAAGACTATTCGGAGTCACCGGCCACCAGGGAAACCATGGAGAAGATGTCAAAGAAATCTACTACTACTTGGATTCCACCCCAACTCATTCATATATGAAGTTCTTATACAAGTATCCTCAACGCAGGTATCCATACGAGGAACTAGTGGATGAGAACGTTCACCGTGATCGGAACGTTGAGGAGTACGAAATTTTAGATACGAACGTCTTTGACGACGATCGCTATTGGGATGTTTTCATAGAGGTTGGTTTCTCCTGCTTGTGGTGATAATTGGCGATGACAAAATGTCTAGTACGCAAAAGACGAGGACGATCCAGACAATGTTTACATCCGTATTACGAGCTACAACCGTGGACCTGACCCCGCCACCTTGCATATCATCCCGCAACTGTGGTTCAGGAATACGTGGTCCTGGCCCGCAAAGAAACCGCCTATGCCATCACTATCTGCTGCCGCTACCGATGGTGATATTAGCTACATCAAGGTTAAACACCCCGAAATGAAGGGGAACTTCCTGTGTTGCCTACCGTCTCCCCCACCTATGGGTCCAGATGGGAAATTTGTTGGTGATGAAGATGGTGTTATAAAACCAGATTTGTTGTTTACAGAAAACAACACAAATTTCCGCCGATTGTATGGCGGCATGAATCAGAGTGTATGCGTAAAAGATGCCTTTCATGATCATATCATTCCATCACACAGACCTCAGCGAGGGCGCTCAGACTCACAAGGGACGGATGGCTCGAATACTCCGCGTCCAGCAGAATCTACCCCTACTTGCGAAGCTCCACCCCAGGAGTTATCGTTTGTGAGCTCCGAAAAATGTGGAACCAAGTCTGCCGCGCACTATATTTTCCGCGATGTCCCAGGTCTAGGTGGGTGTGCTGTGGTTCGTCTGAAGTTGACTCCACTTTCTCCCAATAAGGACAGAAGCCTCGAAGACGAGGGTGTTTTTGATGATGTTGTAGAGGAGCGCCGGGAAGAAGCAAATGAATTTTATAGATCTCTACTCTTTGGTCCCATTAGCGACGACTTGAAGCAGGTCATGAGGCAAGCATTCGGGGGCATGCTTTGGACAAAACAGTTCTATTACTTTGTACAAAAGGAGTGGATTGAAGGCGATCCAGCCCAACCTCCCCCTCCCCCTGGACGCCAACATATTCGCAACAAGGTTAGTCAAATTTGCGACCAATCTACTGAAAACTCATTAGTTCACAGCACTGGCGTCATATGCACATAGAAGATATTCTTTCCATGCCTGACAAGTCAGTCGGCAGCTCAGTTGATTTAGGTCGTGGCTCACGGAAGGCTCTCCAGATGGGAATACCCTTTCTTCGCGGCATGGGACACAGCATTTCATTGCATCCCCCTCGCCGTGGTGGACCCTGTGTTTGCAAAGAAGCAATTAGATATACTAACTCGAGAATGGTATATGAAGCCAGATGGTCAGATTCCTGCATACGAATGGAACTTCAGTGATGTAAACCCACCGGTGAGTATCCATATCTTATTGGTGAGTATACTTTCTGAATGATCCGTGGACTAGGTCCATGCCTGGTACGCAAATGATTCTGTGATAGAGGGATCGTATCACTGACAGTGATGTAGGGCAACTTTTAGAGTCTTCAAAATAGAACGTAAGCTTACTGGCAGAGAAGATATCCCTTTCTTGGAACGTGTATTCCAGAAGTTACTGCTCAATTTCACGTGGTAAGTATGAACTCATTTTTTATTCCTTTGTCACCCTGATTGCCGCTTTTGAGGTGGGTCAACCGCAAGGATTCCGGGGGAAACAATGTATTCGAAGGAGGATTTCTTGGACTTGATAACATTGGCATCTTTAACCGTTCGGAGCCACTCCCCACGGGTGGAAACCTGCGGCAGGCAGATGGCACTGCTTGGATGGCATTTTATTGTTTGAATATGTGAGTTGTGTGGCTCTCCCGGATTTGCTATATATTCATTATTCTTTAGGATGAACATAGCCCTTGAGCTAGCAAAGCACAATGCTGTATACGAAGACATTGCTTCTAAGTTCTTCGAGGTGAGCCAGTTTTGCCAGTCAAATTCTACAAACGCGCTCAATTTTCCTTAGCATTTCATATTTATCGCAGATGCTATGACTTATAAATCAGGTGAACACGAATCAAGCCTGTGGAACGAAGAAGATGGCATGTACTATGATGCCATTCAGTTTGGCCCAGGCAATTCGGTTCAGCTTCCCGTAAGGAGCCTTGTCAGTCTCATTCCTCTTTACGCCACCCTTGTCTTGGAGCCTGCCACAATCAACCGATTCCCTGGGTTCAAGAAGCGCATGGAATGGTTTCTCGATAACCGACCCGAAATGTCAGGAAGAAATATGGCCAATATGAGGAGTGAGTTGATCAAATATTTTTTCACGTATGCTATTCACCATGTGGTAGCTGGAGGTAGAGGTGAACGCCGTTTACTTGCTTTGGCCAGCAAAGAACGTCTGGCGCGCATACTGGAAAAGATGTTAGACGAGGATGAATTCTTCAGTGAATATGGCATTCGTTCGTAAGTATTTTCCACGTAGCGGTCGCCGAGCTGCTCTAATGAATTGAGATAGTCTATCCAAGTTACATGAGAAAAAACCTTGGGGGATGCAGGTGAACGGAGATTGGCATGAGGTAGGCTATTGGCCTGGAGAATCCCGCTCTGGAATGTTTGGTGGAAACTCAAATTGGAGAGGACCAATCTGTAAGTTCATTTAACTATTCCCGAATTGTTCGTCTCTAATCGATGTTAGGGCTTGCCGTCAACTTCCTCTTGATAGAGAGTCTGCAGCGGTTTTATCAATATTACGGTGATGAGCTGCAGGTGAGCGTGAATGGTTTGTATGTCTCTTTACACTGACACCTCTTCAGGTCGAATGTCCCACCGGAAGTGGAGATTTCATGAACCTGGTGGAGGTGGCAGAAGAAATACAACATCGTATAATTCATATTTTTGGACGAGACATTGAAGGCAAAAGGGCCACCAACGGTGGGAACGTAAGGCTTGACCAGGACCCGCACTTCCGCGATTACGTCTCCTTTTATGAGGTAATGTTTTATTATACTTCCCACCTAGGCTCACTGGAGCTAAATATCGGCAGTTTTTCCATGGAGATACGGGGCGCGGTTTAGGAGCATCGCATCAAACAGGATGGTGAGTCGCATGCTATTATAGTAGCAGGACGGGTGTAATCGGCAATGTCTAGGACTGGCCTCGTTGCATATCATATTCTACAAAGCGGTGTCAGTTGCCGGTTGCCCAAAACACCCCGAAGTATGTGCTCTTGTGGTACACTTGACCGTTATTGACATTCTCTTATAGCGCCCCGTAGCCTCGTCAATCATTACTTTGATGTGAGTGGCACCTATCAGGTTAATCATCTCTAGCTTACATAGCACTGCAGGAAACAATTGATACTCAATCCGAGCACGGTGGAGATGCACAATCAACCATTAGTGCACTGGAGCTGAACACATTGGGAGACATCTCTCCCGATGCTTTGTGATATCAACAGTAGAACGTAACTTGTCAATGTTAGATGCAAAGACGTGCCCGTACAGCTCTGTACAGACGACATGATGTATTTGAAACGTAGCAATGAGTGCAGTATTCTAATAAAAATTACACGTGACTAGTGCTCCACTTTTAGATGATACGAATGCCCAAGGATTCCAAGTACTACAAAGAAAGGGAAGAGAGCCATGTAGATTATCAAGGAAATGTGAACCACATGTAATGGCCTCGAGCCTGATGAGCACCTGAATCAAGGAGGTCAGAAAGCGATAGAGAAAACCACATAGAATGAATGTGGTGCGAACATGCCAGTGATACATATATTATGTACAAAGAGAAATGCGAGTCCCCCTGGGAAACAGCAAATTATGTATGCGAAGGTCGAAGAGTAGAAGACAAGATAGCGATGCGATATGATAAAAGTAGTGTCATGTCACGTAGAGTGTGACCTGCCCCCCTGGCCGGAACGACTCGAAAGCCATTTGAACATCCTCGGTGGAACCTAGAGAGACCATATCTCCGTCCTCATCACGATATCTTACCCGCAAAGGGGTATCATCGCGACGCGGACCACAAAGACGTATTTTCCTGCCGACTTTGTCGACAAGGTCGTAATATTCTGTGCTTCGTGGGACCTGAATGACGAATATGTCTTCGTTGAAGTGAACTTTCACCTTGACTGGAGGTGAAAAAGCGAGGTGGGCGCCATTAGATACCATGCTCTCAAACGTCTGTGACCGAGGAGATCGGAGAGTTGAACCAACAAGAGATGATTCACTGGATCCGAATGGAGTGATCGGTGACGAGCTATGTGGTGACTCTTCTGACGAGCCCCTCGTCGACTGACTCGATCCGCTACCTCGTTTGCTACTTGAAGTTGTAGAATCCTCTGAACGATGAGCCCACCTTGCATTGTTGGGAACAGGAGGCGCAGGTACTTGTGGTACGTATGCGCTAGGCTGACTAGCACTCCGCGATCGGCTCAGCGGAGGTACAGTACTGCCATTCATAGCTGGTGATGTCGTAACACTACGGGAACCACCACTATCATACAAGGTCTTCAGCCTCGGGGAGCTGATTTGGCCTTGCAAAGGCATTCGAGGCGGACGGTCAGTTCCAAAGCTTGCAGTGGAATTAATCCTGTTCGCCATAGGGAGATAGGAATGGGTAGTGGAGGGATTGGCACCAGGTGGCGGAGGTAAAACGCCATTGGTCGACCGCCATTGCGACATGACGTGACCATTGATGTCTTCCGTCCTGGCTCGGGGACGGTCATCAATAATAGCAGGCTCGCGTGGCTCGATAGGCATACTCTGCATTCGATGCATACCCACGGGTGTGCCACGACCGGATGACGGTAGGCTTGCAGGAGGGTAATCCACATACTCACCCTCGTCAAAATCGAAACTCTCGGTGGATGGGTAGCCAGGTTGGCCACCACTAGAATAAGATCCAGCTACGGAGACATCGTCGCTGGTGCTGTATGCATTAACACGATGGCGACTGCTGGCTGGGTGGGGTGGAAGGCTGTGTGGGGAGTGGGCATGCGACATCAATGAGGAGCCACGGTCATGGGCGTATGACGGTGAGCGTGCCATATGCACAGCAGGAACGGAGGCATGACTGCTGTGTTGAACCATGAGCTGAGAGAAAGTTCGTTCTGATGCCCTTCGACCAGCAACTTCCCTGATAAGGCGATTAATTTGAACTTCCCACTGTCGTAGTTGCTCTTCGGATCGGCAACGAAGGGTGAAGAATTCAAGATCATCATCACCTCGCCACCACACAGCCAGGGAATGGGGGTTGACTGTCGATGATGCTTGAAGAAACTTGTCAGTATGAGACGACTGCAAAGGCCGGCAGACCTACCAACTGAATTCCGGTTTGAGCTAGGAATAGCTTGGGTGACGTTGTTCAAGAAAATACGACCCTTCAACAGGAGAGGAGTGTCCTTTCGCTTGTTCGGTGAGGTCATGGGTGGCGGAGCAGGTGCTTGTAAGCCATTCTGCTTTTTAAGAATAGAATTATTCTTGCCACTGCGTTTGCTATTTTGAGGGGGAGGTGCTGCCTCCTTACAGCAAAGTATGATCTTCTCAAAGAGAAACACGTGATATTCCCGATCGACGTCAGACTTGGTGACGGTGAAGATATCGTCGAGGAGAAGAGCGCCGAAATTGGACAAATGATGACCTTTCCAGTCTTGTACGCGGCCTTCCAGATTTTTGACTGTTTGAACATTTTCGGCCCGTCTTTGCGCCTCGTTAATCTTATCGGTAATGCGCTTAGCAGCTGCGGATCCAGCTTGCAGTTCCTCAAAATGCGGGTAATCGGTGGCAGATGTAGCCTTAATAAGCGACTACAAAACATCTGGTCAGATTTATAATGATTTGATATCGGTGAAAGTATTTACATCAAGGAGCAGTGGGAATTTGCAAATTCGTTGGACCGGTTTGATCAGAAAAGCGGGTAATTCCGATTTTGCGTTGATCAAATTATTATGGACCTGAGGACAGCGATTAGTATATGAATATTAGGGATATGCGATATGTTCCGGCGCCACGCCACACAGCGGAACAGCCCAAAGATACACGGTACAGGATTTCTCAAGCTCACCGAAAGATTCTGCTCCTCCGCCACCATAAGATCTACTGCATTGGTATAGTTTGCACAATAAGGTTCATACACTGCAAAGTCCTCTTCCTATTGTTCCCAGAAAGAACCATGAATAACAATCATAAGCACAGAAGTAGAATCCAGAAACACGCACGTTTTCCAGAAAGAGAAGTCCCCAGCGCTGATCTCGCCACGCCATCTCTGCCGTGCTCTCCAGTCGAATAAGGAACTTCCTTTGGAAGTTCAAAAGCTTATTCAGTCCTGGGAAAAGGTAGTGGATGGTGTCCTGGTCAATTGTATTGCTTTGGGATAACGCCGTAGCATATCTCTATTGCCTAATTAAACAAGAGATGCTGAACGTAAATATAGAGTACGGACCTGCATGACCTCTAAATCCTGGACGTATTTCCGTTCGGTCTCCACCAATTCCCTGATTATATTATTCCGGGCAGCATCTTGTGGGCCGGCGGGAATGGGAGCATTTTGCACATCACCGACTAATGAGTCAATTGAATCATGCGTGGACATCAATGGTGGTGACAAAGGGGCTGCATCGAATAATGCGGACGGTAACATATTAACAATGGTGGTCACTGTGCTGACGACCTAGGTTATTATGAGGCGTTAGAGCGATCGATGGGGATAACTCGGGCGCGCACCTTTACAAGCCCATCTGTAGAGTGTCTCTCCCATAAATCCGTCACTGTGAACTGCTCACAGTTGTCCAAATTCTTGATATTCATGACGAAGACTGCAATGGCGTGTTTCTTTGCGCGTTCATTGCTGACATCAAATACAGAAGGATCCGTCTTGACTGTAGGTGGGCTTGTTCTGCCAGGAAGAAGTTCGTACAGGAAACAGAGTGATATTCCTAGCGAGAAGCAGTCCCATAGTTGTGTGACAGGATCGGTGGATTGACGAAGAGAGCCTGACTGAGATGATAGTATAAAGAAATTTGAAAAGCCAGGAATGCGCATTAAACGAGTTCGCAAGGCAGAGCATTGCTGGTAGAGAGATGTTGATTGAGAAGCTGCCTTGTTGAGGATATTATTGTTAGCGACTGGAGTTTCAATTACAAGACCGGGATTCGCTGCTATTGATTTTTTACGGGTAGCGACATTCGCCATGATGGCGGTTTAAAGAGAAAGAGCGCCCGGCGCGATGACTGATTATGAGGGTGAGTGAAAGGACAAGTAGCAGTCGTTAACGGGGAGGAACCGTCACAAGAGATAATACTATTTAAAACTCCGATTGACCCTGTTGATTCATATAAACAATTCAAAACATTAACCTTTCCGTCTTTTTTTTGTTTTTGAACAACAATACCGCGATTTATTGTCTCTGACCTTGTGTTCTAGCGGGCTAGGAGCGCCCTTCTAGAGCAACATGCTCGGAGCTCTTCAACTTAAACTTCGTGAGTCGTCCACTGTAATTCCTTCCACTGCATCTGCTTATCCATTCTACCGAAAAAAATGCTATTAATACCATATGTCAGATGGGTGTTACAGATCAATAGACTACGTTCGTCACCGCCTCGGCGCCCCGATCTCAGAGTGCGATGCGCATCAGCTCTCGCCGCACCAAACCGATGGCTCATGCTCCTCTCAGTCTGCGCAGGTTCACACTGCCTTATATAGACTTTTTCTGCGAGCACACGGCTCCATTACCAATTTCACGAACTTCTAATTCGTATGGGCGTTTGTTCATAGCTTCCTAGTTACCTAGCGAATCCCTGTCACGGGGTCTCCAATGCGCTCAATTGAGTGGAAGTCTTTTGCTCTGCCTAATACGTGCTCAATATTAATAACATACACCGTATGGACCAGGGTCCTTGCAAAAACAGGTGATTACGTGGAATGTGGTCGTGCTCACAGGACATGTTACCAGTGTGCTCCCTCGTCGTAATCATGCGGTATCTTCATAAGTACCGTTCCGTCGACCCTTACTTCTGAAGTTCTGGTGATAGAGTTTATCAGTAGCATCAACCTACTCGGGGCTTACAGAAGAACGCCAAGACTGTATGTACCGTGCTCCGTGGGATGCTGTGGGTATGTCTTTTACCACTGCCGTGTAACGTATTCTCATGACATCTTTTCACATATGATCAGCAGTCGTACGGGTTACTTAAATCTATGATTGGTCCATTCATTGGCATATTAAATTTCATGTGCCTTCACGACAGACGCGTTATGGCCGTTCTGACCGTTGACGATAGTAAGTACCAATGATAACTTTTCATTGACATGACATGTTTCAACTTGTATTGCCAATGCGAAATGGAAATAATCGGTAAAGCTTAAGGGACGACTGTCTTCCTTCGGTATGTCTGTCAGGGATAAAAGTTTAAGTAAATCTTGGAATCATATGTCAAAACGCAGGCTGACATTAACACTTGTCAAATATTGAGTACTATATATACCGACCGTCATATCACTCAAGTTACCCCATAAACACCCTAGAGTTTAAAGTACATTTATAATAGACGCAATACTCAAGGTTCTTCCCCATTCTCATCAACATCGATATTCTCGCCATTTGCCAATTGCTGGATGAAGTGATCAATCTTGGCTTTGTGTATACGATGGTGTTCCTGCCATCCCTTCCAAGGATGATGAGGATGCTGTAAACAAGACCAGGTCAGCCAGCTCAATAAAATACCGAACAGTGAAGACTGACTGTACGACCAAACGCCTGGAAGATTTTGTCTGACGTCCCTTCTGGCTTTGTGAAAAAGTACTTTGCAAGAAGGATGTCATCTCCACGGCTATAACGCATCTTCTTCTCCGGTGGTTGAGGTAAAGGCTCGTCCTCTTCTGTGCGGTTGAGTTCATGCTTGTGACGCCGCCAGAACTTCATCCATGATGCACGCGAGTGATGTGGAGCCTTGATAGTGTTGGGTAATCAAGAAAATAAGACGGTATTTTGAGTCGATTACCTTGGCAGCAACATCCTTCCAAAATGCAACCATATCAAATCGTTCTTGGGACCTGGATACGTCATGAAACCGCCACGGGAACCCACATTCTGAGAGGACTTACTTCCGGTACTCCATGAAGCGCACCAGGAACGCAACGTCCTCGTCCGTAAAAGCTACCCCCTTTCCTGTCGTACTCCTGAAGAGAGCGCGAGGTGGAGTCGGAGACCGATTGCGCGGACGACCAGCATCTTGCTGCAACCGAGCCTGTGCAGCTGCGATGATGCCAGGACCCGTAGTTCCGAGTGGCAGTAGTTGTTCTTCCTCTTCGGGCTCAACTTCGCCTTCAGGGCGAGGCGTATTGTTGTCGCCTGTGTCCATCGAGTAGCCCCCCAACCGGATCTGATGTTTATTGCAATATCGGCGCCAAGAGTAAAATCTGCGGACTCATCAGATCAACAATATCGCCTTACGTGAAACGCGCTCACGTATGATGCGGCGCCTACCATGCACGGCAGTATCAGACAAGTTGCACAGCGCCGAAATGTAAGCAACCTACTTTGACTGCAATCCTCTCACAGATTTCTCTCAAACTGGAGATAATTTAGTCTTGGCTGCGATCTAACAGTAAGTACTTACCTGAGGACAAGACCTTGTTCTTGACAGTAATCAATGTATCGCTTGAGGTATAATACATCATCAGAGGTAAACAAGTTTCCTCCGTATGTGCTCTTAATCACGCGTGTTGGAGGTGTCGGTGAATGTGCTGGAGGATTTCGGCGATTCAGTACAAGAGCGGAAGGTGAGGCGGCGGGCGGCGCCTAATAATAAATAATAAAATTAAACTGATGTATCATGCACGAATGCATGAAATGAACTTACAGTATTACGAGTGCGCTTACGACCACGAGGTTTCTCAACAAGAGTACTATCAGCGGGAACTGAAGACGGTCCAGCCTCTGCCATGTAGGGTGTAGTCTGATCATAAGGATGCTCATACTGATATTGACCACATGAATGGCAACCGTGATTAACACGTATAAACACTTACTGAAGTAGGGTCATAAGGATAGTCGGTAGTCGGGGGAGCCCATTCAGGACGGTCATCGCCGTATCTATAATCATAACCTGCTGCACTCGGGCCAGCCACCATATGGGGCGGGGGCTGATTGAAGGGCGTCACCCAAGGCTCATCCCGATATGGATGTGTTTGTCGGGCAAGCATCGCGGTAGTCTGAGGTGAGGTTATATGCGTTTGCTGTGGCGCAATGGCATTTGGTGCCTGCCATGATTGGGGTGGGGCAGCTGTTGGTGGCTGTATACCTCGAGGCGGCCCGTGCATTGGATGGCCGTAAACAGGATAACCGTAGGATGTTTGAGGTGGATGGACCATAGGATCCCCAGGGGGGATAGGAGGCATTGCTTGTGGATGGGGAGCCATGGACTGCATTGGAGCAGGCTGAGATGTGGAGGGGCGCGTCTGATCAGTCTGGGACGGGACGACGGTAGGTGGTGTTACTCTGGTAAGGTCATTCAACGCAGGGAAGACCAATCGGTAAGAAGAAAAACAAACTTCTCCGTTCCAGTGACCTTACAACCAGCCCAGTTGTTTTGGAACGTTTGAAGAGCGCCAGCACGAACGCACTCATGAACCCAGCGGTAATGGAGAACGATTTTACCCTTTTTACCAGCATACTGGCGGTGCAGGTTCTGGCCTGATTCCTTATGTGGATCAACTGAAATGCAGTTGCATGAATTGTGACGGACATGACAAGGACCTGTACTTACCAAGAATGTACGGCGCCCCACTGTACCCTGGTGATAATGTGCCGCCGTGTTTCTGCCGAAGATGGAATTTAATTACATATTATCAACGGTTCAAAGACATATGATCCAATCTGTATGATAACTAACTGAAGGATGACCTACCACTACGAGTTCGACGAGTGCGTCTCTATCTTCCACTTCCTTCTCGATGTATACATTGAGGGGTGTTCCCATCATGGGCTCGAGAAAGAGATCGCCACCGGGGCCATCGTTAGTGGGCGATGGATCCTGGCCGGAGCGTAGAGATATACTTTGTTCATGCTGATTGCGTCTGGTAGAACGCGCTGGTGCCATGGGTCTTAGCCAGGACTCCTTGATGTAATGATAGAAGTGGTGGTTGGGGTCAAGGTTTGAGTTTCTGAGGCGGAGTGGCAGGAGGCTACCGGCCGGCGGAGATCAAAATTCACCGGATCTCACCGGTCCAGTAACATTGCCGCATGATCTCAGTATGATAGGTAATCTTATCTAGCGCCCTAAGGTATGTTGTGCTTAGCAAGCGACATTAACAACGTTCTGAACGATTCATGGCAGTTACGCAACCTCTGGAATACCTTTCTCAGGCGCAGATTGACAAGGTAGGTTCACCGTGCTCCTGGATCTTCTGTCACAGCTGACCTCATGAAATATCTGTCAGTTCTATAGGGACGGGTAAGTCAGATACCTAAGAAACCTACTGCTCTCAGTGACAGGCGTGCATAGGTATTTGGTAGTCCCTGGCTTTCTCTCGCACGAACAGACGAGTGCTCTTTTGTTGCGGGCCAAAGAGCTCCTCGATGAATTACACCAGAGGATCATCCCCTGGTAAGTGCACCATTTGAATCGCAAACATTCAGGACTCTATACGCGTCGCAGACCAAATTCACAACGTCGGATAAGGACCACATTGGTGACAACTACTTTCTAAATTCAGGCGACAAGATCCGCTATTTTCTTGACGAAGATGCTGTCGACAGTAGTGGGAAACTTACCAGGGATAAGGCAAAGGCAGTCAACAAGATCGGTCACGGTTTGTTACTCATCCACACAAATTTCCACACTCATCTTACTTAAGTTAGCTCTTCATGAATTGGACCCCGTGTTCCGGAACGTTACTTTGGAAAATGATCGACTGAAGGCTCTAGCACGCGACCTGCGATTCCACCATGATCCAGTTGGTAAAGATCATGTTCAGTAATCACACACCTGCTGGAGACTGATATAAACCTGCTAGCATTGCAATCAATGGTCATATTCAAACAGTCGCGGACTGGTGGCGCAGGTGAGTAACTGATATCAGGTGTCAACGTCATTTCAAGCAGCTAACACACCAACCTTGGAGTGCCCGAACACAACGACTCGTAAGTGGCAGGTTACCGGCGTTTGAATTCAAATCTAAAATTATAACTCAGCACGTTTCTTGTCAGTATCGGTCTCTCCTTCCTGTTTTACATGCCATCTTCATACACACCATGTATAGTACACGTCACCTCCGAGTGCTCTTGGTTTTTGGATAGCTCTTGAACAGTGTACGCACACCAACGGCGCCCTGTCGTTCTTTCCCGGATCCCATCTAACAACTCCGATCACGAAGAGATTTGTACGTTTACCAGAGGGTGGTACTGGTTTCGAGCAGCTTGCTACCCCGCCTCCTTTGTCTGACATAAACGAGAAACACAGGCAGAATGCGTCAGAAGGTGTATCAGAAGGAAACTATGTGCTGGAAACTTGCGAGCCAGGTAGATGGTTACGTGTGCGCTAGATGACTATCGCTGAACATTATATGCTAGGTGATCTCGTCCTCATCCACGGCAGTGTCCTTCACAGGTCAGAGCGTAATACTAGTGCTCACACAAGATTCGCATATACTTTCCACATGATTGAATCATCCCCTTATGCCGAATACGACGAGAAGAACTGGCTTCAGCCTACTGATGCCATGCCTTTCTCCAGAATCTTGGACGTACCAAATGAAATTACTATTTCCACCGCTGTACATTAGACATATCCATTTAGGAGGTTGTTGTACATGGGAAATTCAGTCGCTAGTATGCTCTTCGCATTGTCCAAATATTTATCCATACGTCATGCTGTAAGAACAGATTACAATACTTGAACTTTTGCCCTAGACAACAGAGTCTCGGGCTTCAAGTTGTATAGCTCATCTATAAGGGCTGGGAGGAAGGTTCCAGATCCGTGGACGTCGCTTCTTTCTGCTGCGCACTCAGCTGCCACCGTTAGGGCCAGAACACTAGGATCATTAGTCAGTTTTTGCTATACGAAATTGTTTGATCAGATTTCGACTTACCCACCAACAGCACCTATCAGCATGTTCCCCCTGACGAGCTTTGCGAGCTCAGGCCCAGGGCTTGTTCCAGGGGCAGCAGCCACAAGTGAGGCACCAGCACAAAACGTAGCAACGCAGGTGCCAACAAGGCATCCAGACCCTGTAATGTCACCGAGGATTTTATGACCGTTCTCCAACTTCACCACAATGGCACCATCAGATACCCAGTCTGTCGGTCCAGTCATAACAGCAACACAACCTTGCGGCGGATGTATTTAAGGCGGTGTACCACGATATCCGCGGCAAACTTACGTTCTTTCTTGGCTATCTCACGAATAAAAGACGCCGGATCTACGAACCCAGAGCCAACACTATCAACCCCTTTAGCCTGCACCTGCGGATAAATAATGTAAATTTGCAAGTTCCACACAGAAATAGGATATGTATCACAGACTTCGTTTGAGTTAGCGAGAGCAGCCATCTCGCCAGCGTTTCCTTTTATAACGCTGGCCTGCCATGCATTCAGGAGTTCTGAAGCGGTCGCCTTCCTAAACTGAGTAGCACCCACTCCAACCGGATCAAAGATTACGGGTTTTTGTGCATTGTTTGCGTATTGGCCTGCAAGAATCATGCTACCTTTATTCGTGATGGTGCCAAAGTTTATGAGTAAACCACCCGGAATGCGACTAAGATCATGCATCTCTTCGGGCGCAGTAGCCATAATCGGACTAGCACCCAAGGCTAAGGTAGCATTCGCGGATTGGTTCGTGACCACGACATTTGTGATCTATGCGACAGTCAGTGGACGTGCAGCAGATTCACACGTGAGAACATCTACTTGATGGATGAGTGGACTTTTGTCTCGTATCACCTGCATAAGTTCGATGACGCCATTCTTGATGGTCTCCGCATCGTACGCTTGCAGTACTCGACTCTGCACATCGAAATGGTGAACCCACGCATCGAGGCTATCCCTTAACCTCTGGGCAGCGGAACGAGGTGCTGAGGATGCTACAATGTCCGAGACCACAGCAATACCATCCAATCTATGTCCGGAGGTTGACACAGATCCATGCAATGTTCTCAAGACGTTAGTGGAGTTTATCCCCCCTGGGGAACAGGTCTTTAGACATCACAATCGACGTAGCGTATGCATTTCTGCATACCAATTGCAACTGCCTTGATGTTTGTGCCATCCAGAGCTTGGAGCAGTGAGCCAACCCCTCTGACGCCAATGACTGGGCTGGTCAGCTCCTTAGTTGTCGTACCCCATACGGCACCAACGCCAATATAATCAACTTTGTCCTCTATTGCTTTCTTCACGTGGCCTGAATCGTTGCAAGAAACGCCAATCACAGTACCAGCGGGGAGTAAAGTTTTTGCGATATGAACTGGCATGTCTGTTTGCCCCAGATGCACACCATCGGCTTGGATGGCGAGCGCGATATCAATACGGTCATTGATGATGAGAGGAACTTTGTATTTTGCACACAGGATCTTCGACTCTCGTGCAATTTCCAGGAACTGAAGCCAACCATCTGAAACAGCAATGAAGAAACAAACGACCACTTCTCACTTCTAATGTGTCAGACTTCTTTTCTCGGATCTGAACAACGGTTACACCGCCTTGCAAGGCCTTAAAAATTAGCGTAAACAGAGTCACCGATTAGCGCATGTCGTTTGTACTCCTGAAGGAGAATCATATCCAGACCTCTTCCAAGGATTCTAAATATTCCTGAAAAACGAGGGAGTGGTTTCAATGACGTTCGAAATCAGGGATATCTCTGACCTTTCCCGGTGGCAGCAGCTCCCTGCCTGTGACCAAGTATAGTGAAAAGTCGATTGTCATTATTTGACGATGGCAACGGCACTAAACCCGAGTGTTTTAACTAGTTGTTACAGGGAACGAGCGAACGATTATCTTGTGGGCCACGGTATATTCCCGATCACGGCACGAGCCGGTGGCTCCGGCTCACCGTTTTGACCACCATGTACTAGTACTGACCTGGCCTACTCAGGTTAGTGCCCTCATCCAATTGTAGAGACTTCAAACTGTATGCGTATCATGATTCAAGCATGCACGTTTGTGCTAGTAATGTACTGTCCCTAAGGTATGTACTTCAATACTCTGCAATAACAGGCAACCAATTCTCTGTTCCATTAGTAGCTGCCCAGTGGCAATATCAATACAGTGGTTACTAGTATTTGTCAGAAAATCAGCGCTTTAGTTCCCAGTCACTTGTATTTTCTGGATTTCGTTAGCGCATGAAACATGTGAATTTGCGCCTGCGCAACGTCAACATCAGTTGAAGTATCACGACATCATACTTCTCGCTGCTTTTTCTTATCTTCTAGCACCCCTGAAGTAGTACTTAAAGAAATGGTATATGCGTTCATCCAAGGACCCCCCACACTTTGATTCCACCACCTCATCATGGAACCCACTGCACTCTGGTGGACATTTTCCAGTCTTGCAGCCACACTTGTGATTTTTCAACTGTTCACCGTGCCATCACACTTGCGTCATCTCCCTCGTGTGCCTATTCTCTCTCTTCTGGTTAGTTATTTATCAGGCGAGGTCGAGGACGTGCGCATCAGGCGCCTCATTCTGCCATACGCAAACGAGAAAGTTGAAGGACTTGTTCTTGTGTGGGCGCTAGGCCGATGGATGGTTCACATTCTTGATCACAAGGTATGCATTTCGTGTCGTCGCTAAGCTCTTGTTAATCTTCGTCCAGCTTGCAGTTAAAATGTCGGAGAACCTTTTGTTATACCCGAAAGAGTTACCGCCAGATGGTCTCTTACTATGGCGCTTCATTGGGGGCTCAAACATCCTCATGGCAAATGGTGACCGGTGGAAGGAACATTCCAGAGTCGTCCGAGATGCATTCAATCTCTCCATCCCTGTCGACCAGTTCACATACCTGTCCAAGAACCTCTTTGATGTCATTAACCCGCCCTCAGAGGAGAATGACACCCATACTGTCAACTTCGCCGAACTCGCGCAGCGTTTTGCCCTCGATGCAGTTGGGTCTTCAGTCCTTGGGCATGACTTTGATGCTATTCGGACCGAGTCCTTGTTTGTCCAAGAATACAACGGCATTATGCACGATATTGCCAACCCTCTCTATTTGATTATGCCCTTCCTTGAGAAGGTTATTCCTCGCAAGGAAGTCATCAAGCGTATGGACAACTTGGTCGACAAGTTTAAAATGCTGCTTCGAGCAAAACGAAATGACCCTGGAGATGACATGATGACTTTCATGCTGAAGGAGCCTACGATGTCCGAAGAAGAGCTTCGTGATAATATGGTCGTGCTCTTCATAGCTGGCCACGTAGGTCAAATGCGCTGCCTTTCGATAGCATGCATTGATTAACGCATATTTTAGGATACTTCCGCTGGAGGTCTCTCGACCCTTATTTACTTCCTTGCGATTCATCCAGAAATCCAAGCCGCCGCGCGCGAGGAAACTCTTCGCGTTCTTGGACCTACCTCCGATCCCAGTGTTGATACCCTCTCCTCTGCGTCATTACCTTACCTCAACGCCTGCATTCGCGAAGCTCTTCGGATCAACACTCCGATCTCATATATCGTCCCTCGTGTCACTGCGGAAGATGTCACCCTCGGAAAGTACTACGTTCCGTCTAACACCTCACTTATATACAATATCTATGCCATCCATCACCGTAATGACATCTGGGGGGACCCCAACACTTTCAGGCCCAACCGCTTCCTTGAGAAGACCGAGAACTCAATTCTCAAGGATGCTTGGGTTCCTTTCGCCTCTGGACCTCGGCAGTGCCCTGCTCGCAACTTTGCGCTCTATGAGCAGCGTGCCCTAGCCGTAATGTTGTTGCGAGAGTACGAGTGGACGTTGCCGGCAGATTCGATTCATCAAGATGGTTTAAAGAACGCCTTCTCCCCTTTTGCCCTAACGCTCCCCCACAACCTTCATATCACTTTCACAAAGCGCAAGTAGTAGATGATAACGCTCCTTTTGTCATTAGTTCCGCAACGTGTTGCCCAAGGTACTTGTTTAAGATTAGGTGTTTGACTATAACATGCAGACCGTTCAAATGTAATTTTATGATTCATTTGCCTTGTGCTCTTTTCCTAGTAGTTATTTTGCAAATACCAGCTATGCTTTAGCTTCATCGATTCATCAATTACTGAGTCAATGGTATGTAGAAAAATCAGTATTCAGTAAATATAAATATCGCCGAGACCCAGTATGCTAGCCGAGATTGATGTAGGTGCTTAGGCATATATAAATTGAGTGTCACCTAATAAATGTTACGTTCTTCTGTGCAGTCCGCACGTCAAACAATAAGCCCGCTCCTTCGTGCTTTGACTTCTTTCCTTCTTCTCGCCCATTCCTGTTCTTGCGAGGGAGGATCAACGGCTCTCCAGTCCCCCCACATGCCAGTCTTAAAGATGGCTCTGATATTCGGAACGAGTAGCAGAGCGACAGCCAGCCAGTCACTGAGCATATGGAATATATAGAACGTCGCCTTTTCTAAAGGAGTGTTACCCGAGCCCGGTGCTATTGATGTAAGGGAAGTCGTGCGGTGATACATGAACAACAGTCGGAAGATCGCAGAGGATGCCTGTCCGTCGAGGAAACTTATTATTATGTAAACGAACAAAAAGGAGAACACGGATCCTTACGTTGCAAGCGAGGATGGAAAGAAGTATAGTGATGTGAATCGGCTCCACTTTGGGCAGTTTTCTGGCGCGAACCACCAGGGCTGCCACGAAAAGAATGAGAAAGAGAGCGATGCCGGAGCTTAGGTATCTGGACAAAGACGTTTGAGTAAGATAAAGCTTCTGGAGTAAAGATCTAATGTACCTGGTGATCATAACCTCGTTGGCTGTGCTTGCATTATCCATTCCACCACGATAATGCGCGTTACCGATTATACCCGGGATAGTAGCAGCGAGGAAGGCCAGCTTCAGTACATCGGTAAACCAACGATAGAAAAATCGCTTTTTTGGGTCATCATGTATGTGTATTTCATCCGAAAGATGAATCGAAGGACTGTGAAGTGGGGAGAGAGGATGCATAGAGGACGACATCGAAGGAGCGACAGGTGAATCGCGCGGGTCTGTAAAACCTGCCGAACCCTTGGTAGAGTTCACATACAGGCAGCGCAGAAGGACCACGACGTCGTGCGCTATGACAATGTATGGCAAAGCAATAGTGACTTGCATGTAAGTCGTCAAAGTCGGGGATGTCCTTTCCGCAGAGTTGCGGGATTGCCAGGCTCGTAGAGAGAAAATTATGACTCTGGAAGGTAACATGAGGCAACGGGCGTCAATGCAGTAGGGTGCCGTTCTCACCTTTCTATAGTTGTAATGATTGCGTTGATGCTCACGATAACCCGCGAATGCTTGTTGTATAACCGTGAAACGAATATGGGTATGAGCGAGAGATACAGTAAGGAGAAGAATATTGATATCCCAAAGTCAGAAGCCATTGGAACACCACCAACTGGCGATGGGAATGGATTTTCGTTTGACATCACCCCGGATTGCAGACTCGAGCGACGGGACAAGGTTTGGAAAAAAGTAGAGATCACAAACAGGCCGAAAAGAACAACGACAGAAAGGATGGCCATTCTGAATCTACGCATTCAAGAGAAGAAATAAGCCATCCAGCTTGAATATACATACTTGCAGCTGCGCGGCATGTGGATGTCGCGAGCCTGAAAGGTCTGCTTCAACGAGGTCAAAGCGCAGTTGACTTCTACACCTGCCGAATTTGGGAGATGAATTGGAAATTGTGGCTCTTTCCGGACGGAGAGCTTGTTCCAAACCCAATACTTGCCGTGGTATTGCTACTGCTAAAAGCAGTACTTTGGTGAACGATAGGCTAGGCAGCGTCAAGTTCTTATCAGAGTATTCGGCCAAGAATCTAACAGTTATCTGAGATCTAGGATGGTGATGCGGCCACACGCACTGATCAAAGCCCAGGATTCAGGAGTCCCGTCCTGTTTGTACAGTCTTGTCTCATGTTACATGTGGAGATGCTCAAAGCAGAAAGCTTACGGGCTCCTAGATGTGAGATCCCTAATTTCTTCTGCCAAGTACAGACCTGACGAACGGTGTTTATTGTCTACTCCCAGAATGTTAAACGAGGTTTTAGGATGTTGTTTTCATGCTACCTGTGACTTATTCGAACTCGTGCATCTCTCCTTACTTGCCGTCATTACTGTTCTGACAGCATGCAATGTCTTCAAGATAGTAACCATACTATACTGGTGGTCCCCAGTGCTGCTCTGGATATTGCGACACGGTTATTTAGGTGGGTTTGCTTTCGATCCACTGACAAGATCCAAACTCACCCTTTGCGCTCTGATAGCAGTGCGCTTTCCCAAGTAAGATTTCGATTCCAGAGAGTTGTTGGATCGTCAGCAGAATGTGCCATTATAATTTTGTATTTGTGTTGTTATCCATGGTTTGATTCATAACGACTTGCTGGGCTGGTCATTATGATCCGAGTTAGACTAATTTCCCTCCCGCTCGAGTAATTAGAAGCCTTCAATAGAATAAAGGAATATCTCGTACACTTAATGTGATATTGACTTCAAGATGCAACATGAGTGAGCGAAGTCGTCCAGCTTGATGCTCCTGTGACTTCGAGTTGATGGTGAACGGTAATAGAGATGAAAATCAATATATTCGACCGGTCATTATGCTTAGGTCCAGGTTTACAGCCGTTTGCATATGTAATGGTACTGGCGCCTCGCTGTAAAACAAATGATAATATAGACTGAAAAAGGACTTAGCGTAAATTTTACAAGACCTGCATACCACAATCATCAATATCATGGGCAACAGAAAGATTTCAGCTGATTTGAAGTTCGCAGCTATTCGCCTGCACGAACAAGGGATTCTTAGACTCAGCGAGATCCTCGACTGTGTTGGCTTCTCCCTCATGACATTCTATAGAATCAAGAAGCTCTACAACGACACTGGTAACATTGTCAAGCCAAGGAGCCAATACACTGGTCGTTCACGCATTTTCAATCTCGAAGACCTCCATTACCTTCTAGAACTTATCCATCACCGTCCTGATTGGTTTCTTGATGAGCTGACTACACTTATGCGACGCAATCGCTACATCGCTGTCCATTATTCCACAATTCACCGAGAGCTTGCACGGGCTGGCATCTCACTCAAAAAACTCCGCAAGATCGCTAAGGAGCGCAATGAAGATGTTCGTGCAGACTTCAAGCGACGGGTGGCGCAGTATACACCAGATCAACTGTTGTTCATTGATGAGACATCGAAAGATGAACGCACACAAATTCGGAGGTATGGACGAGCAAAGAGGAGCCGATATGCAAGCATGAAGGGTGCATTTGTTCGCGGACGACGTGACTTTAGGTGCTCGAAGAGGCTCTGCAACTGGGATAGGCTCTACAGCTGGGGGCAGAGCAGCCATTGCATCTTGTTCACGATCTATACTGTCTCGAGTATCAAAATTGAAAATGCTTGCGTCAGATACAAATGCTGTCGATGACCCTGAGCTATCGGAATTGGAAGATGTTGATGAGATGTCAAGGACGCTGCCATCATCATCCGAGCTATCAGAGTCGTCGATGAACTCTGCGCTTTTGAATGTCTTCGGGTTATGACCCATGTTGCCACAGTAGACTCAGAAGCTAAGATATCACAGTACTACAGCTCGTCAAAATATCGCTAAGTCCTTTTTCGGTCCATGTTATCATTTGTTTTACATCGAGGCGCCAGTACCATTACATATGCAAACGGCTGTAAGCTTGCTTGACGTGTATGTCCAAGAGAGCTTCAAACTTGACCTCGATCAATGCCTCTACGGCCCCTGTGATACCTCACGCTAGTGGTTTTTACTCGTTGAGTAAATATTTGATATACGGCTGCCATCTTTCATCTCAAGCATAAACTACTAAGTGGCTCAGTGATATTCCCACAACAATTCAATCCTCGAGGGGCCTCAAGACTGCCCAGTCCTCATGACAGTGACATAACTTCGACTTATTATTCCCTACTTGCGACCGTCTCTGTATTTGACCAGTGGGCCTGAGGTGTTAGGCAACTTTTTTTCTAAATGATCACTTTGCAAAAGCAAAAAAAGGGAACATAGTAGCAAGCACCACATGCTTTTTCTCTCGTTCGCACCTTCCGATAACCTCTGAACGAGTGTCTTTTGTCATTTTATTGATGCAACATTTCTGGATTATGTTGCTCTCGGTTCTATGAGCTATCAAAGGTGACGTTGCTATGTTGGTCCTGACGGTCATCTAAAAGATGCTTCCGAAATTGTGTCACTGCGTGGCACAATGACCCAGATGACGAGCAACCAATATCTGTCCCTAAGCCTGCTAAGCCTACTCCAGTACACAGCTTCTTTACTAGTGCTCGGCGCAGCACTCAAGCCCCTCGGCCTTCGACAAAAGTCCTTGATCCTAACAATGTTGCCTTGTCCAGTTCAACTCATGGCAAACGAAAAGCCATGCACGATCCAACCACCAAACGGCGAGTCGCACGCACTGCCTACTTTCCTCTTCCTGCTGCTTCACCTTCTCTTTAAGTTTGCCAAGCTCAGCCTGGGTCTCATTTCTGAGCTTCATGTGCGCACATCCAATATGTTGGTACAATGAATTTCTTAAACTTACTCTTTGCACCTGCTCCTTCAGCTCCTGAAGGAGCAGGTGCAAAGAGTAAGTTTAAGAAATTCATTGTACCAACATATTCATATTCAACTGACTTGGATGCACGCACATGGCTGCTCTCTTGCTCTTATTGATCGTTTTGTCTCTGCTAGTTGTGTATAAACCTCAATGACGAGGACAAGGCTCATATTGGACTAGGTACTTAGCGGACCGTGAAGCTGGCACCACTCATTCAAAAAGTGATCGCACTGCAAAACATTCGCACAATCTTCGTCAAGTGATGCTAAACAACATCTAGATTCATCGATTGCTGCACTCCATGATGAAGATGATAGTACTAGTTCACTTACTTTTGTCCCTAGCTATGTTTTGCAAGAAAATTTTTGTATCTTTTTGTTGGTCCGGTCCACGGTCCTCTGAATTTCCTGAAGAACCAGACCGAACTGGACTTTTCCATCATTAACAAGTTGATATGATTTGTTCACCTAGTATCTCAAGGTGACAAGATGATCTTTGTTAGATGTGAAATGCTACCCATCCCTGATAAAATAACGATTCTCTAGGCCAATACAGTGACACACAAATATTGACACCAACATTCTTGATGTTTGCGTCCACAGATCCACGTAGATGCAAATCTCACTGATCCTCGAAGTTGCCATAAATAACGACATGCTAGCCTGCAACGCCAGACTAATTATTTGCACTGCAGGATTATAACTTGGGCACGAACGAGGCGTACGATTTGTGCCCCTAACAATGAAAATAACGAGGCAAGCTGTTCTAATGAGTACTAGTACACTTCTTACTCTCATTTTTATTCATAACGCACAGGGTTTG